>PVIC010009586.1:0-45313 GCA_004025085.1 Thryonomys swinderianus
AAAAGAGATTTCTTAAAAATAGCAAGGGACCAAAGAAATCAATCCAACAGCTGCTGGATGATGCAAAGAAGAACAACATAAGAATGATAAGAATCAGTGAAGAATTATGGGATAGTGCAAACAACATAAAAAAATTGTTTATAGAAGTGGCAAAAATTTTCCAAGTAGAGAGAAAGAATTTAATATACAGATAAATGAGGCATAGAGAACTCCAACTAGCCATGATTAAAAAAAAAACTGAAAAAACCAACTACACCTAAATATATATCAAGATTCCAGAAATTCAGTGGAATAAATATTAAAAGCAATTAGAGAATAGAAACAAATCACATACAGAGGAAACCTCATCAGAATCACAGTAGATTATTCAACACAAACTCAAGGAGAGCCTGGAGTGAAGTACTTCAAGTTCTAAAAGAAAACAACCTCTAACCCAGATTGATGTACCTTGCAAAAGAGACTGGCAGAATCAATTAAGAAGTGAAATCTGATAATACACTTTATACAAGAAACATACTTAATCCAAAAACAGTTCATAGGCTGAAAGTAAAAGGATGGAAAACAATACTCCATATTACAGGAAACTGGAAAAGAAGAGGTATCAGGAACACTCCTATTTGGGAGAATTACACAGTTGGACTATGACTGGGCTGAGCTTTCCTGCCAGGAGATGGACTTGGAGACTTAACTCTTGTCTTCACCTCTGGTAGTAACAGGGACTTTAGTGGTCCCATATGCTGTGATGTCCCAGAGAAGAACTACACAAGGCTCTACATAATTCCTCAAGAACTATTGCTGACATCCACCCTGTCTTCCACATGCTGAGATTATAGGCATGAAAGTTTCGTACCACATAAAAGTTTGGCAAGCTTAGGTATTTCATCTTTGCTACCCAGAGTAGCATGGATCAGGCCCAAGCTCAGCTTCTTCTTTAAGTCTCATTTCTGCCTATTTATTATTTTGCTTTGTGCTGTCAGACTCATAGGAGACTAGAACTTACTACAAAGGTTCTAGTTATGTCCCCTTCCCCTGTTTCTTACAAAGGGGTAGCTGTCCTATTTGGGGACAAAGTAGCTTTCAAACCAAAATTACCTAAGAGAAACAAAGAAGGCCACTACATCCTTTAAAAAGGAATAATACAAGAGGAAGAGATGACAATTATAAATACATATGCACCATGTGCTAGTGCACCCAATTATATAAGAAAAATATTAATGGACATGAAAAACCAAATAAGCTCTAATACAATGGTTGTGGGGAACCTCAATGCCCCACTATCAAAAATAAATAGATCAACCAGACAAAATAATCAATAATGAAATAGAATAGTTGAACCAAACCTTTGAATAAATGGACTTAATAGATGCCTGCAGAGTATTCTACCCAGAAAAATCAGAATATATATTCTTTGCAGCTGTACATGGTTCATTTTCCAAAACAGACCACATGCAAGGTTAAGTAAATGAAAAAGGAACAGAAGTTATCCCTTCTATGTTGTCATACCATAATGCAATGAAATTGGAGATCAAAAGCAAAAGAAACCAGAACTTCACAAACAAATGGAAATTGAATAACACCCTCCTAAACAACAAATGAATCACAGACAACATTAAAGAAGAAATCAGTATCTACAACTAAAGGATAATACCAATATATAATACCTCAATCTATGGGACATAATGAAAACAGTCCTATGAGGAAAATTCATAACAGTGAATACCCATATGAAGAAAATAGAATAAGCTCAAATAAACAACCTAGTGCTCAATCTCAAGTTCCTAGAAAAAGAGCAGACAAACCCAAAGCATACAAGGAAGGAAGTTATAAGGATCAGAGCACAAATCAATATAGTGGAGACTAAGAGAATGATACAAAACAATCAATTCATCAAAGAGCTAGTTCTTCAAAAGAATAAATGAAATTGAAAAGCTTTTAGCCAACCTTATTTTTAAAAAGAAATAAAAGGGTTAAATCCATGTGATTAGGAAAAAAGGGGTGAAATTAAAAAAGATTCAGTAGAAATCCAGAGAATCATCACTGCTCACTTTGATAATACTTACTGCAATAAGAAAAAATAGAGGGACTCCTAGACACATATAAATTACCAAAATTGAACAAATAAAGTATAAAAATTCTAAATGCTTCAGTATCAGTGAAATTAAAAACAACTACAAACTTACCAACAAAGAAAATCCTGTGTCTTGATGGTTTCACTGAATTCTACAAGAAATTTAGAGAAGATCAAATGTCACTGCTTCTAAAACTCTTTAATGACATTAAAAGGGACACAAAACTCCAAAATTCACTCACGCATTACCTTGATTACAAAAGCAAAGAAAGACCCAACCAAAAAAGGGAACTATAGGTCAGTCTCCTAATGAACATAGATATAAAAATCCTCAATAAGATACTGGGAAACAGAATACAGATATTCATCAAGAACATCATATAACCTAACTAAATTGGATTCATCCCAGAGATCCAAGGATGGTCCAACATATGTAAATCAGTAAATGTAACATACTATATTAAAAGAGTCAAGGACAAAAACCAAATGATCACCTCAAAAAATGCAGAAAAAGCATTCTACAAGATTCAAAACCTTTTCATGATAGGAACCCTATAGGAAATTGGTACAGATAGTCTTTATCTTAACCTGATAAAAGTCATCTATGAAAAACCATCAGCCAACATAATATTTAATGGTCAAAAACCAAAATCTTCACACTAAAATCAGGAAGAAACAAGAATGTCTGCTATCACCACTTCTGTTCAATATACTTCTGCAAACATTAGGGAGGGAAGTGAAAAGAATAAAGTTAGGAAAAAAGGAAGTTAAACTTATTATTTGTGGATGATATGATATGTATATAGAAGACTGCCAAAATTCCAACAACTAGATTCTGAATAGGTGGATATAAGGTTTACACTCAAAAATCAATAACCTTCTTGCATATAAATAACTCTTTGAGAGAAAAATATGGGAAATTACTCCTTTCATAATAGCTTTCAAAAATGAAACATGTTAGAATCAATCTAACAAAAGAAGTAAAAGACCTCTACCTTGAAAACTACAGCACTCTGAAAAAAGAGATCAAGTAGGATATCACAAAATGGAAAGATATCCCTTGGTCTTGGGTAGGAAGAACAAATATCATAAAAATGGCCACACTGCTAAAACTGCTATATATATTCAATGCAATCTCAATTGAAATCCCAACAGCATATTTCACACAACTAAAGGAAATAATACAAAAACTTCATTTGGAACCAAAAGAGACCTAGAATAGCAAAAGCAATTCTAGGCAACAAAGACATGGCAGGGGTATCACAATTCTCTACTTGAAACAGCTGTGATAAAAACACTTTGGTACTAGCAAAAAGACAAACTTGATGATCTGTGGAACAGATTAGAAGATGCAAAAACAACTCCAGAAATACCCAGTAACCTCATCTTTGATGAAGGAGCCAAGTACCCTCAATGGAGAAGAGATAGCTTTTTTAATAAATGGTGCTAGAGATAAATTGGATTTCAACCAAAGATTAAAATTAGACTCATATCTCTCTCCATGCACTAAACGTAAATCAAAATAGATCAAAGATCTAAATATTAAAACAGAATCACTAAACCTTCTGGAAAATAGGTTAGGTAGAAATCGAAGACATTTTCACAGGAAAAGACATTATGAACTTTACGTAGTTTCAGTCACATGGGAACTAGAATACTAAGCCATACAGAATGATAATTTAGAGACATTTATAGTGAAATTGATTCACATTGAGGCCATACTCTTAAATGAAATAAATAGGACACGTGTAAATACTGAATAGTGTCTCTGGTGAGAATCTGTAAAAGTAAATGAGAACCAAAATGTATAATTGGTAATATAAAATAGGAAGTCAAGTTCCAAAAGGATGGAAGAAGTAGAGAGTGGGGTAGGGAAGGGCTACAAGGGAAGAAAAAAAATATGACAAAAGAAGGGAAAAATGTAAACCAAGTTTTTCTAAATAAGAGGATGGGGTAAAAACACGAATTAAGATATATCATGTACAGTTACAAAACCCCAAAGATGAACACAATCATAATGTATACCAAAAATGTACCAATAAACTTAAGGGGGAAAATAATAAGCAAGTGAACCTGTACAAAACTCAGGAATGAAAAATTCTGACTTACGTGAAAGGCAGAATATTTTACAATAGGAAACATCACAGGACAAGAACTAGAACATCTACACTTCACTTAACTAGCATCTGTAACTACCTGAGAAAAGACCTAGTCATTTGTTTTCTTTCACTTTCAATGTAAGCTGTATTTTTACTTGTTCTCATACATTAAAGCCTGCTCTTGAGTAGACTCACTCATAATTTGGTAAAAATTCCTGATTATGGTCTTCTGTATTTCTGTTATCTTGAGTCTCCATCATTGTCAAAGGCCAATTCTCTCTGGTTCATCCTCCTTTGGTTACCAGGACTTGGTCACATTGCACAGTGCCACACAGAAAGGGACACAGATATGCTTTAGTGCCAATCAGGAAAACTCAAGAATGCAAGAGTGAAAGAGAAAGGAAGGCCTGGATCTAACAGATCTAGTCTCCTTACCCCACTGAGAGACCATACTATATAGTGTGATGCTCTTTTATGGTGCCACTCTCAACATTACTGAAAAAAAAAAATACTTGGTTTTATTTGTTATTTTGTACTACAAGAACATCAGGAGTATAGTTTAGGCTTCTGGTGTATATTTGAAAGAAATGTACAAATGCTGAGTACTATCTTTTAAGCCTTTGCAATCTAATATAGAGTTTAAAAAATTTTACATTTATTTCTATTGATTTAGAAGACATCAGTCACACAGTTGGATATCAGGTGATGAAGGCCTCTTTTATTGTGCAAGCAAGACCTGCAGCAAGTGAAGATCAGCCCCAGGTCTTAGAGAAAAAGGTGCTTTGGTCAGAAGGAGTAACAGATGCAAAGCCTCTCAGAGGGGAGATGGCATGGTTTGCCTTAGAACAACACTCCCATATTCCTGAATCCATAAGAATAGGAAAGAGTAGTGGGATACAAAATCTGAGAGATGGCCAAGATCACAGACAGCCTGAAAGGCCATGACAAAGATTTTTATATATTGAACTAGACGAGAAATATCCAGTATTTGAGGTAGAAAATGATGGAATCCAGACTATATTTGACAAGAATCACTGACTCCTGTGTGAGGCATGGATTTGGGGAAGCATGAAAAGAACAAAGAGACCAGTTTGGAGAGTGTGGCAATAATTCAGCCCAAAACCCATAATACAGGATATAAAGGTGAAGAAGGGGAGAAGTGGATAGGTTCCTGGTATTGTTTAATCATTGAGCCAATAGAACTTGTTGGTAGAATTGATGTTGTGTGAGGAAAAGAGATAAAGGTCAGAGATAAGTACTACATGATTTGGGGCCTGAACAATTTTGGGACCTAAACAACTGGAAGAATGGCACTGTCCATATGAAGGCAGGAAAACTATAAAGTGGAATATTTGGGACTGTGTTTGAGGGAATTAAGCACTTGGTTTTGGACTTACTAAGTCTAAGAAGTCTAACAGACATCTAAGAAGGGATGCAGGCTAGGAAGAATGAGATACAGAAGATTAACTACTCTACTTGTTCATATTCCTACTCTACTTCCCACTTGGAAAAATAATTTTTTGACTTGGTGAAATAATAAAAAGTAGCTACAGGTCAGTGTAGCAAAGAAAAAATTAAATGAATTACACTCTATTACTTTCAGTTGTCAGTCAAATCAATGCCACAGCTGAGTCTATAGCAGCTCTGCCTGGACAAAGTAGCCCCTTCCTTCTCCTGATCCCTGTTTGATGCCCAGGTTTGCTTATGTTGTGGTTAGTAACTCTCAACAAAAAACAGTCCTTCTGAATCTCATGGTGGCTAATTCTTTTGTATGTACAGTCTTAAGAGTGGTGCAGCCACTGCCTAGGCTCAGGCTGAGGTACTGAGAGCAGGAGCTCTCTGGACACAGAACCGGTTTTGGCTAAAAGAGGGAAAACCAAAAATTCAGATCTCGTGCTTGGCCTCTCTGACTGACAACTAAAGATAATAGAGTGTAACTCATTTAATTTTTTCTCTACTACATTGACCAGTGGCTACTTTATATTATTTCACCATCAGACAATTATTTTTCCAAGTGGGAGGTAGAGTGGAAATATTAACAAGTAACTCTAATCATTAAAATTTCAGTCTAAACTTGGTTAGTTTTGGCTGGTTTGGGTTGAAAATGGCTTTTTCCTCTCATTTAGTATTTTCCCAGTGTGATGGTTGATTGTGTCAACCTGAGTTAAGAGAAGTACAAATAAACTGGCTCATCAATTCCACACCTTAGGGTATGTAAGATCCCCCATAGGGTGGCTTGTCAGCTGGACAGTATAAAGGGAAAAATGAAGAGTGGATCTGGTTGTTTTAGCGATACTGAGCATCAAACTCATGACCTTGCGTTTACCACCCATGTGAGGTACCACTGAGCTAAACCCCCATGCTTTTGTTTCTTTGGAAGAGCTCTTGTCCTTGCCTTCACCTGGGACATTGTCTCATGGCTCCCACAGCAGACTCTTCAGCTTCTGGTGCAGGTCTTTCAGGCTTCCAGCTGACTCTTCAGTCTCTATCACAGACATGTGGGCTATCTGGTACAGACTTGGAAGGGACACTGCAGTGAGCTCCAGATCTTTAAATGAATCCTTCAGATCTCCAGTGTGCAGACACTGATCTCCTCCACATATGACTCTGTGGGTGGCTGCTGTAAGCCAATCTTGTAAATTCTTATCTTTGTATGTCCTCTGTCTGTTTCTCTAGTAAACACTGGCTGATACACCCAGTATCCCCTTTGTAGCAAGCATTGTATTGAGCCCTCAGGATGCAAAGATTCATAGAGAGTGCTTATTCTCTCAAGGCACCCTTCCCTATGTTAGAGGGAAGTCATGAAAAAAAGAGTTATCTTAACCACACAGCTACTTTCCTTGATTCTGTCCTGTGCCCTTGGGATGGAATTAGGTCTCCAGCCCATCTTCTCCCCAGTGCTCGGCCTTCCTTTCATTGGGCTTGCTTCTCTGCTCCCAAGGCAGCACCCCCAGGCTTTTGATTTTCTGCTCCTCTTATACCCCACTCAGGCCTCCTCCACTGACAACTGCTCCTCCAACAGCTTTTACCCAAATCTTTCTGGGAGTTAGCCAGCAGTAGCCTCAATGCTCTCCCTCTCCTTTGTATGTAGCATGGCCTTCCATTTAACCAGAAAGATGTGGGGTTTTTTGGTTTTGTTTTTGTTTTTTTAAGACAGGGTCTCACTTTGTAGTTCAGGCTGATCCTGAGCTTACTACGTAGCCCAGGCAAGCCTTGAACTCAGCAATCTGCCTGTCTCTGCCTCCTGAGTGCTGGAACTACAGGCGTGAGCCACCACGCCTGGCTGGAAAGATGTGGTTTTTAACTTAACTTTCTCTTCAAAATACACAAGGGTTTAAATTAAGGGTAAAAACTGCATTTTAAAATCACAAAAGTTTCTGCCAAAATTGAAAATGTTTGAAAAATAGGTTAAGAGGCCTTCAGAGAGCAAGAGTCAGTCTCTTCCATCTGAGCTCCATTCATGGCTCATATGTGAGCTCCTTTTCTCTGTAGCTTTGATTTCTCCAGGCAAGGGCAGAATGCCCTGGGAGTGGGCTGAGTAGCTGGCCCATGTTGGCAGCAGTGTCTAATTGGGGTTTTGGCCTTGAATAGATCCCCTAACTTCCTGGGTCTTAGACAAGGATAGCACTAGCTTAGCCTATATCAGAACCTGGAAATTGCATATCTCAGGCTTGCATAGATTTGTGGGTGACATGAGCCTCTCCAGTCTGTCTTTTCTTCTGAGTATAGAATGAAGGGATAAATGTGTGGGGGTATATATATATATATATATATATATATATATATATACACACATACATACATACACACACACAATCTTTAATTTTGTAGGCAAACTGTAACACTGAACCAATTTTGCAAAGTAGAATTTCGGGCACTATCTACTCTGTACATCTGCTGTGAGTGTCCAGCAATGGGGGCACAAATTCTCAGCATACAAAACTCTGCCTCTGAACTAGTGAAGAATGATTAGAATTACCACCTTGCTTAAGACTATAAACCTATGTACAGGATTTTTCTTTTCTTACCTTTCATTTGTTACTATTATGAAGTATTACCCAAAGAAGAGTAGTAAGTTGTGTGTACAAGTGTGGGAAGGCATAAGGATTTGGGGTTTGGTTCATTTGGAATATGGTAACATTGACTCCCACCACTGGTCCCATACTTGTGATGAACTGCTTTTGTCACCCTTGCCTGACACTCACAAGAAGATATATATTCCCCCAGGCTGGGGCCCTTAATGTACCTATGTCTATTGGTCTCAGTCCTCTTTCACTTCCCTAAGGAATTATACAGGATTATCCTCCAAGCTTAAGATATTTATATATGTATATATGCATATATATATATACATATTTAGATCTATATCTAACATCTATATATCCTGACTTCCTGAACTCAGAGTCATCTTCTTGGCTTTTTTCTGCCTCTACCCTGATTCTCTGCCTCTACTATGCCAAACACACAGAGCCTTACACTAGCCTGAGCTTCAGTTATTCTGTGTTAACTCTCCAAGTGAAGCCAGATGGCCAACCTTCTAACCTCTTGTAGAACCAACTATCTTCTCCTTGCTTCATCCCCTTTGTACTCAATCTCATTGCATGTAAATCATCTGAGAATCTTGTTAAAAGGTCCTTCTTTTGTCGCTCTTGAGTGGGAGCTAAGAATTCACGTTTCTAACACTTTCCCAGTTGACATGGATTTGACTAGGATCAGACCATACTTAAGAAGACTTCAAAGTCCACCAGAGGTTACTGCTGAACAAATTCAGCAAGATCAGTCTGGTGGCCTCTAGGTCCAGCCTTGCTACAAGAGCTCCTTCTGGAGATGGAAAGAAGTAGTCCTTAGGATGAAAAAGAATTTCAATGAGTCTGTTTTTTGGGGTGGATGAGAGTTGGCTGAAGCTCTTTACAAATACAAATTACTAACTAATTATTTTAAAGAGAAACAAGAAATGTAATGGACTAAAATTTCAATTCCCCAGACATATTCTAGGAAATAATTGGTCTTTGGGGATGTTAATAGAAGTTGTGTTGAAAGGGGGTTCCTATACTGAAATGAGTTTTAGAATCTAGACTCTATAAATACGGGTTAAACAAAGTTTAATAGGTTTCTTTTCAGAGACTTTAGTAAGTGAATGTTCATTAAAAACTCTCCAAGAACATAAACCATGCAGCATTCCCCGAAAGTATTTTCCAAGAAATTTCCTAAAATTCCATGGAATGGTTTCTGGGAATGGACAGCACAAACATCTACTGGAGTCAACTTCATCTACCTTCTTTTTTATTTTTTTCTTCTTGAGACAAGGTTTCACTTTGTAGTTCAGCTGGCCCTGAGTTCACTATGCAGCCCAATCAAGCCTCGAACTCAGCAATCCTCCTGCCTCTGCCTCCCGAGTGGTGGGATTACAGGTGTGAGCCACCACACCTGGCATTTCACCCACCTTATTAACTCTTCCTTCACTTACATCAGTATTACAACTTTTAAAAATGCTTTTCTCAGATTCATTTATAATTAATTTAGTTATTTTTTAAATTTAATTTATTGGTACATTGTACACACACATCACAATTACACTCCACATTGAGAATTCATTTTTCCCCTTCCCCTACTTACCTTAAACCCCCCACCCCTATATACACAGCTTTGTTTCCTTTTTTAACCAATTTTTTTCCTTTCCCTCATTATTTACCCCTAAACCTCATTTACTTTTGAATATTTACTATTTCACAATATCAATCATGCATTCTAGAACACATTTACAACTTCAGTTTCTCATACTGGAGAAAACATACAATATTTACACATTTGTGACCTATTTAGTTATCTCTAAAGCATGTTCAGAAGTCCACAAACAGCTGGTCATTGATATATATGGTACTGTTATAGGTAGGTAAGCTAGTTAGACATCTTGTATGCAGTAGATGGGCTGGTCTCTAAAAGCCCACAGAGAAGGAGCCAATGTGTAAGACAGTCAAAGAGACCTTTACTATTGGCTAACATTAAAGAAAAACCACCCCACCCATTAGGATGAACAACAGTGATTGATATTCATTTGTGTGTGTGTGTGTGTGATTGATATTCTAAGTAGGCGTCAGTCTCCCCAGGATAAACAGCAGTGCTTGATATTTTAAATTGATGCCCGTCTTCTGGTTGGGGTGGAGGCCCAAAATCTTGACCCACCCCCTGCTGGAAGACTCCTGACTGAAAATCCTTGTACACTTGTTACATGACTTGATTTCTCATTGGATCCTCATTTAATCAGTATTACCTAAGCAACTATATTTGTTATAATCTTATTGGTCGATCATGGTTATGTCCATTTTGTGATTTCTCATTGTACCAATATTACCTAAACGACTGTACTTGTAATGTTACTAGTTGACTATAATTATGTTCCACCTTAATCCTGCCTTACCTCATGGCTTTGCTTGGTAAAAGCCCCTTGGGAAGTGAGGTGAGTGGGTCTCCCACTTTCTCGAGTTCTCCTTACGTCTTTCACAGGCAGAAGCTTTCTTTCTCAGTAAAGTTTTTTCTACTCTTAACCTCCATCATTACTAAAATTCATTCTTTAATTTTAGAAAACATGAACTCATGGTTCAGGTGTCCAGCAGGTTGGGAGCTAAGCTTCTTCCCCTGTATCGGTACATCTACTACTGTCATATATTTCTCTCAAATGTTGTGTTGAATACAAACACCACATCATCTGTTCATCTTTACATCACATCAAGACTGGCAGCTATTCCTTGCACACTGTCCCCTCCTTATTATGTAAGAAGAGTTAGGATAAAAAAGGCATTTATAATGGTGAAAGGAACACATTTTTCTTACTGCCCACAACCACTAATAAAAAAAGCTCAGTAGACTGGCTTGGATAAACATGTCTGATTAAGCTTAAGAATTTTTTGAGTTTCAAGAGTTTGAAGGGTAGCAGGAAAAAAATGTAGGACCAGTGGACCTAGAAAGCTAATGCTCTCTCTGGTTTATGTTGAAGAGTTTGCATTCGGGCAAAGATTTCCTTCCACAACAAAGTTATAAGGTTCTCTGAAAGTCTTCTTGCATTCAAAGTGAGGCATGCAACTGGGATTTCTGTGTTCAACAGCAGGTGGGAAGAAGCATTTTGCAAGACATCACCTGTTGGCAAAGTGGACTCTTCCAATCCACACAATGCTGTCATTGTATTAACTAAATTCTACTGGGAGAGAGGGGAAGATTAAATAAAGAGAAGGAGTAGGTGTTGGTGTTGTATGTATATTTGAATGTGTCGAGGTGTGTGTTGCTAAGGTTCTGGGTCCTGGAATTGGAAATGGGTGCATTTATTAATTAAATTCTTTATTAATTAAAGAATAGTAAATATCAGACTTAAATATAACAGTAAAAGTACAAAAATATCCCTTTACTCTGGCAGCATATTACTCCCTCCCACTTTTCCCACTCCCGGAATTTGGTGGAGATCAAGCCTGGCAGAGCAGGGTCTGCACTGCTCAACTTGCTGTGGTATTGCAGTAGTGAGCGTTCTAAAAATCTCACTGGCGTGCTCACTTCGGCAGCACATATACTAAAAATCTCACTGGCCCAAGTAAAAATCAACAATTCAGTAGCTTCTTAAAATTTTCTTTATTCTAATATATTGCAGTGATAGTTTCCAAGAAACATGAATAAAGAAAAGGAATGTAATTTGTGCCTGTCTTTCCTTCCTACTTAGTGCCTTTCCTTATATTTTCCCTAGTTATCCACAAACCTGAATACAAAGCTCTCCCAGTGCAAAAGCCAGTGTTCTTTTTCTAAAACAAAAGAACACATTTTTTTCTGTCAGTTTAAACACACAGACTTTTAGGCATCTCAGTGACATTGTTGAGAATCAACTTGCAGTGTTTAATTTATAATTTATATTATATAGTAGTAGCAAAAAGCTGAAAAGAAAGTTATATACCCTCGTTAATTTGGAGATGTTGTCTTACTCTCTTCTGATATTCCTAAAAGAACAATCTGATTCACCTGTGTCACATGCATGTTTGGTGGTCTGCATCTTTGCCATACCAGAAATCATTTTTGATTTTTAAATAATTTCATAAAGCATATTATATTTTCTGTCACAGAGGTGTTTACAGCACAGAAGTATATATGTCTGTGTGTATGTATTTATAGATACTAGGGCTTCAGTTTGAGCTATGACTTCTGCCTTTTTACTTTTTTTTTTTTTTTGAGACAAGGTCCCATTGAGTTACAAAATTGCCCAGTTTGGGCTTTAACTTGTGATCCTATTTAGCTTGAATCTCCCAGCTGCTGGGGTTATAGATATATAGCACCACATCTAGCTGCAACATAATAATTGTTAAATTTAAATATAACACTAGCATAGGGAAGTTTATTCCTGAACACAAGTACCAGTTTTATAATATTAAGGTAAATTTTAAAAACAATGCATCCTTTATGTTATAGGGAAGTTCAAATTTTCTCTCTGAAGAATTCATAATTGAGTTTGCTGATGTAGAGAAA
Source organism: Thryonomys swinderianus (assembly GCA_004025085.1). Taxonomy (NCBI): domain Eukaryota; kingdom Metazoa; phylum Chordata; class Mammalia; order Rodentia; family Thryonomyidae; genus Thryonomys; species Thryonomys swinderianus. The sequence goes on from PVIC010009586.1 coordinate 12,667, forward strand.
TATTAGATTAACTGAGGAAAAGGCATACGTATTTATATGTCTATATGCATGGCCTGGAACAGTTTCTGAAGACTCAAGGTATGGTGTTTGATTTTCAGTCTCTTCCTCTGTGGTATATTTTGTCTTTCTGCTTAATGAAATTTCAAGAGTAAATTCAATTGAGTTCTTCTGTGGTGGATACCGTCTGTAGTAGACAAGAAAACTTCCAAGAAAGCCCTTTCCCATGCTTTAGCACAGAAGGATTAAAAGCTAGGTAGAGAAGGGAAGGCAGAGAGACTTTGGGGCTACTTCCTTAGTTCAGCATGTCACAGAAACATACTTTGGGGCATCATTTTCTGAGCTCCAACAATGTCTTAGTGAACTAGATTGTATCCCACTAAATTATGTTTTTAAATTTTTGGTTATATAACAAAATATGAAAGAGTGGGTTAAACCTCTAAAAGGAGGATGATTGCACTGTGTTCATTTCTTTAACTTAAATTATTAGATGACTACAAAATAGTACTAACAGTGAACACTCACTGAGACCTTGTCATGTGATAAACACTATTAAAACATGTTATGCATAGTGTTTTGTGTAAGGGTCTCTTCTCTAGAGTGTTTCTAAGGTGTGGAAGATGGGGCTTCCCAAGCAGAAAGCACTGTGGACCAGATGATATGGTCACTCACTCACAGTATGTGCTGAAGGGATTAGCTGGCTTCCACTCATGTGTACGCGACTGCTTCTTAATCACCTTGTTACCAGACTCTCCCTCCCCCTCTCCCTCCCTCTCCGTCTTCTCTGAAAATGGCCAATGGCCTCTTTTTCTTTCTGCAAAGGGGAAAAATATCTCAATACCATGCCCCTTTCAGGTTTTACCCTTCATCTACACGTTAGAATCATCTGAGAAGCTTGAAAAATACAATGATGAGCCAGGTGTGGTGGCTCACACCTGTAATCCCAGCACGCAGGAGGCAGAGGCAGGAGGATTGCTGAGTTCAAGGCTTGCCTGGGCTACATAGTGAGCTCAGGGCCAGCCTGGACTACAAAGCAAAACTCTGTCTCAAAAGAACAAACAAAACCTAAAAAAAATAAAAATAAAATAAAATAAAATAATAAAATAAAATAAAAATAAAATAAAATAAAATAAAATAAATAAAATAAAATAAAATAATAAAATAAAATAAAATGACAGTGCCAAAGTTTCACACCAGAATGAGAAAATCAGAACTTATTTCTGGAAGAGCCAGAATATCAACTTTTTTTTTTTTTTTTAGACCAGGTCTCACTTTGCAGTTCAGGCTGTCCCTGAGCTCACTCTGTAGCCCAGGCAAGCGTTGAACTCAGCAATCCTCCTGCCTCTGACTCCCGAGTGCTGGGATTACTGGCGTTGAGCCACTACACCTGCCACTGTGGTATGTGGTACTGATTGCTGGTGGGCGTGAGTCACCACGCCTGGTATTGTTGTATGTGGTTACCAGGGATCAAATCAGGGACCTTGCACTTGCTAGGCAGGTGCCAGAACGGCTGAGTTAAATCTCTAGCCCAACATCAACATTTTTGTAAGTCCTCTAAGTGTTCTAATCTATACCCAAACTGAGAATCAATGTTTTAGATTACTAGACATAAGCCAAATGTTCCCATATCTCTACCTAGATAAGGTAAATGTTTTGTTTTGTTTTGTTTCGAGACAGGATTTCCCTGAATAGGAAACTGGAAATATTAAACATACTCTTTCAGTATTCAGCAAATTTTCAAAAGTTTTGCTTATATTCATGATGTGTGGCACATGAATTATCTTTTTGTACTTTCAAACTTCCTCTCTTCCACCCTTTAAAGCATCTGCCTTACATGTACATTTCGGATGTAACATGTTCTTCTGGCAGGATAGCACCAGCCTGAGATAGATGAAGGGAATTTAGCTCCCCACCAGCAGCCTTCTATTCATTCAGGGTATACCTTTTACTTCTCACCTTTGCGCCTTGCCTGCTTCCCCTTACATCTCCTATATTACCTCTCCCAGTCTTTAGTTGATAACACTAGACACATTCTCTTTCAAATGTAACAACTTTCCTTCTTCATCATTTCTCTAATAACGCACATGCAACAGATTAAAAATAACTTTTTGACCATGTTATGTATCATACACTGTACTGAGAACTTTGTATAAATATTTAAGACTCACAAGAAACCTAGGAGAGACTCCTTTTGCAGATGAGGACACCAAAAGTTGGAGAAGAAAAGTAACCTCCATTCACCCAGGTAGCAAGTTGTGAGTCTGAATTCTGATGTGTCTGACTGTACCCTCTCAGTGTTACTGTCACATGGCTTCACTAGTGTGCAACTTGTACAGACACAGGAAGACCCTGTGCTCAGAGGGCTTCACAATGATTTAATGCTCTGTGTCTCTGTCTCAAATTTCTTACTAGTTTTAAACAAAGTCGTCTTCCATTTTTATTTCGCACTGTGCCCTACCAATTAATTTCTACTTTTGCCAAAAATAAAAGACAGCCACATTCTACCCTTTGAGAATTATAAATGTACCTAAATCAAGATCATTTACAATAGCAAATATATTAAGGAGAGAGAGAGAGAGAGAGAGAGAGAGAGAGAGAGAGAGAGAGAGAGAGAGAGAGCGAGAGAGAGGAAAAGAAGTGCTTTACTGTGAAATCAGCAGATAGGGAACCTTAGACTAGGGCTTCTTTCTAAATTATTTCCTAAATAACTTGATTCTACTCATTTGGGTTCTCAAAATGACTCTGTAAAAAATTTAATGGCCTAGATTTTTATTATTACCATGTTGTAGCTTATCCCATCCCCAAGCACAACCACCATTTCCAAAATAAAAGCCTGATTAACCACTTTGAAAACTAAAACACTCAACTCATTATAATGTAGGAGAAAAAGGATATTAAAGTTATTTCTTTGTTTTGTGTTTTGTTGTTGTTGTTGTTGTTGTTTTTAAGACAGGGTTTCACCTTGTAGTTCAGGCTGGCCCTGAGCTCACTCTGTAGCCCAGGCCAACCTCAAACTTACAGTAATTCTCCTGCTTCTGCCTCCTGAGTGCTGGGAATACAGGTGCTAACCAGGCAGACACTGGAATCACTGAGCTAAATCCCTGGCCCATATTATTTCTAGGGCCAGAGATTTAGCTCAGTGGTTCCAGCACCTGCCTCACAAGCACAATGGCCTGAGTTCTATCCTGGGTAATCACATACAATGCTGGGTGGGGTGACTCACACCCACCAGCAATCAATACCACATACCACAGTGCTGGCGTGGTGGCTCACACCTGTAATCCCAGCACTCAGGAGGCAGAGACAGGAGGATTGCTGAGTTCAAAGCTTGCTTGGGCTACACAGTGAACTCAGGGCCAGCCTGGACTACAAAATGAGACCCTGTCTCAAAAAAATTAGTTCTAAAAACTTTCAAACCTAGAGATAAAGGTAACCCAATCTTGAAACAGAGCAAAAGATGAAGAGTAAAAAGGAGAAGAAAAGAAGGAAGGGAAAAATAATTTAAAAGTAACAGTAACAAAAGTCTCAGGGAACTGTGGTCAACATTAAAAGATCTAACATGCATGTTACTAGAATTATAAAAAGGAGATAATAAGGAAGAAAAAAACCTTGAATAAATAGTAGCAAAAATGTCTAAAATTTGGTGGAAGTTACATTTTTTTTTACAAATTAACAAATTCCAAGTAGAATAAATATAAAGAATATCATAGCCTATCTGAAAGAGAGAAATTTTAATTATGAAGACAAGTAGAAGTAAGTAGGTAGGAAAATATATATATATCACTCAAATAGTAAACCTAAAGAAGTTAGAATTGTTATGTTCATATTGTACAAAAGGATTACAAGAAAAAGAGAAGTACCAAAGTAAAGAAATACCTTTCACAATGATAACATAGTTTTACCTATTAATGTGTGTGTCTAATAAGAGATCTTCAAAATATTTAGGGCAAATATTAACATAATTCAAAGAAAAAACAGAAACTTCTATAGTCATACTTAAAGAATTTAATACTTCTCTCTGAAATAGACCAAAAACTAAGTAAGAATTAAAAGTTAGGAATGACACTAACAGCCAATTATACCTAACTGGTATTTATACAGCACTTCAGCAAACAACAGCAGAATAAACATTCCTTTGAAGACTACATATCCATAAAGAAAGATTATATGAAACTGAAAGGGAAGCAGTACTCCCCAAATCATTCCTTGAAGCAACCATCACCTTGATTCCAAAGGCAGGGAAAGATCCCAACAAAAAAGAAAACTACAGACTAATCTCTCTGATGAACATTGACGCAAAAATCTTCAATAAGATACTTGCAAACAGAATACAGAGAGTTATCAAGAAAATCATACACCCTGATCAAGTCGGATTTATCCCAGGGATGCAAGGCTGGTTCAACATATGTAAATCAATGTAATACACTATATTAACAGACTCAAGGACAAAAACCATATGATTATCTCAATAGATGCAGAAAAAGCATTTAACAAAATCCAACACCCATTTATGATCAAAACCCTACAGAGAATTGGAATCGATGGACTTTATCTCAATTTAATACAAGCTATTTATGAGAAACCAAGAGCCAGCATCATACTTGATGGGCAAAAACTGAAACCTTTTACATTAAGATCAGGAACAAGACAAGGATGTCCGTTCTCTCCACTCTTGTTCAATATAGTGCTGGAAACATTAGCCATAGCAATCAGGCAGGACAAAGACATAAAAGGAATAAAGATAGGTAAGGAAGAAGTTAAACTGTCATTATTTGTTGATGATATGATACTCTATCTAGAGGATCCTAAAAATTCAACCAAAAGACTACTAGACTTAATTACCAGATTTGATAGTTTTGCTGGATACAGGGTTAATGCTCAAAAATCAACAGCCTTTGTCTACACAAACAACAGACTCACTGAAAGAGAAATTGGGGAGTCAATCCCTTTCACAGTAGCACCCAGAAAAACAAAATACCTAGGAATCAACCTAACAAAGGAAGTGAAAGACCTCTACTCTGAAAACTATACGACTCTAAAAAACGAGATAGAAAAGGAAATCAGAAAGTGGAAAGATATCCCTTGTTCCTGGGTAGGGAGAACCAACATCATCAAAATGGCTATACTTCCACAGCTACTATACAGATTCAATGCAATTCCAATTGAAATCCCAATGGTATTCTTCACAGAGCTAGAGAAAATCATACAAAAAATCATCTGGAAACACAAGAAACCTAGAATAGCAAAAGCAATTCTAAGCAACCACGACATGGCAGGGGGTATTACAATCCCCAATTTAAAACTCTACTATAAAGCCACTGTGATAAAAACTGCATGGTACTGGCAAAGTAACACCAGCGGAATAGATTAGAAGACCCAGAAACAACCCCGAATACTCTAAGCCACCTTATCTTTGACAAAGGAGCCAAACATCCTCAATGGAAGAAAGACAGCCTATTTAACAAATGTTGCTGGAAAAACTGGGCTTTAGCCTGCCAAAAGCTAAAGCTAGACCTATCTCTTTCACCATGCACAAAACTAAACTCACAATGGAGTCAAGATTTAAACATTAAAACAGAAACAATAAGCCTGTTGGAAAACAGATCAGGTAAAACTCTTGGAGACATTGGCTTAGGCAGAGACTTTATGAATAAAACTTCTATAGCACAAGAACTAGCAGAAAGAATCAACAAATGGGATCTCATCCTACTGAAAAGCTTTTTCACAGCAAAAGAAGTCACTGACACTGCCAAATGACCACCAACATGGGAAAAAATCTTTACTAGCTGTGTATCAGACAAGGGCCTATTTTCTGCAATATATAAAGAACTTACACAGATCAGCCTCCCCAAGTTTAAAGACCCAATTCAAAAATGGGCATCTGAAATGAACAGACACTTCTTAAAGGCAGAAGTTAAAGCAGCTAAGAAGCATCTGAAAAAATGTTCAACATCACTGGTCATTCAAGAGATGCAAATGAAAACAACACTGAGATTTCATCTCACTCCACAAAGAATGGTCGCTATTACAAAATCAACCAACAATAAATGCTGGCGAGGCTATGGGGAGAAAGGCACCCTTCTCCACTGTTGGTGGGATTGCAGACTTGTGCAACCAGTGTGGAGATATGTGTGGAGATTTCTCAGAAAACTAGGACTAGGGGTCCCATTTGACCCTGCCATCCCCCTGCTAGGAATATACCCAAAAGAACTTAGAAAATCACAGTGGAAAGACAAATGTAGACCCTTGTTCATAGCAGCTCAGTTCATGATAGCTCAATCTTGGAAACAACCCAAATGCCCATCAACTGGAGACTGGATAAAGAAGATGTGTTTTTTTTAATAAAATGGAGTACTATTCTGCCATAAAGAAGGACAAGATTGACTCATTTATGTGCAAATGGATGCATCTGGAGGACACGCTAAGGAGTGAAATCAATAGAGCACAGATAGGCAAATACTGGATCTTCTCATTGATATGAGCACCAGTAGATGCAAATGAGCTCTAGTAGTATGAAAGTCTTTTTACAATGGGAAATTTCCAAAGGAAATTTGGTGTTGGGATGTAATAAGGGGAAGGAATAAATATGATTCTGAAAGAAAATAAAAGAGCATGAATATAGGGGGTGGGGAGGTGTGGGTGGCGATATGGGTAAAAATGAGAATTTACTGTGTCATATATTGATACAAATTCACCAGTGTTATATGTGATTATATGATATATGCAAATTGTACCAATAAAGAATGCAATTTTTAAAAAGCCATAGATATTTAACAGAATATTAGCAAATTGAAATAATCAAAAAAGGTTTAAAGGATAATGCATCGGGGCCAGAGGGTTGGCTCAGTGGTTCCAGCGCCTGCCTCGCAAGCAAGCAGAAGGTCCTGAGTTCAATCCCCAGTAACCACATACAATGCTGGGCGTGCAAACTCACGCCCACCAGCAATCAATACCACATACCACTGTGCTGGGTGTGGTGGCTCAAGTCTGTAATCCCAGCACTTGGGAGGCAGAGACAGGAGGATTGCTGTTCGAAACTTGCCTAGGCTACATAGTGAGCTCAGAGCCAGACTGAACTACAAAGCAAGACCATCTCAAAAAAAAAAAAGATAATGCATCATGACTGGAGTTTAAGAACTCAGTGTTGATTTAACATTTGAAATTTAATTAGTATGTTTATTAAATCTGTTAACAGAGTAAAGTAGAAACTATATGATCAACTTAATAGATTAAAGAACACATTTCATAAAACTCAACCCCTTATCATGGTTAAAAAAATTCTCATCAAACTAGAAATAATGGTAATTTCATCAATCTAATAAAATATATCTCTAAAAAAACCTATGGATAAAGGATATACAAGGATGAAGAATACATTTTTATCTTTTAAGACATAAGGAATAAGAAAAGAATGACCACTTTTACAACATTATCCACTGTTTTACAACATTATCCACTTTTATAACAATGACCACTGGTCAACATTATCTTAGAGGTTCTACCAATGAAGTAAGGTGGGAAAAAAATAAGACTTAAAATTTTAAAAGCAATAGTAAAATTATCTATATTTGTAGAGGATGTAGTTGTTTATACAGAAAATGCTAACAATTTTTAAATATCTATTAGAACTAATACATTCATTTAACAACAATGCAGGATAAAAGGCTAAAGTGCATTTATTCAATTTTTAAACCTAGCAACAAGTATTTAGAAAATGCCATAGAATTATTTCAGTTGCAATAGCACCAAAAAATGTGGGAATACTTTCAACAGACAGTGATGACAGTACACTAAAACTTTAAATATTTCTAGAAGAAATTAGTAAAAGCTAAATAAGTGGAGAAATCTACCATGTTAATTTGGGAAAGAATCAATATTAACTTTTTAATTTTTTTCTAATTGATCTATGGATTCAATGCAACCGTAATCATAATTCCAAAAGTATTTGTTATACAAGATAATATCCTTTTTCCAAACTGTATGCCAAAGCAAAAAGTACCCAGAGTGTTCAAAACAATCTTTTAAAAGGAAAAAATTAGACTTTTACTAGTAGACTTCAACTTTAGCAAAAGCTACTATGGGACTATCATAATTATTAACAAATATGTCATCAGAATAAATTTGAGGCTTTTTCCCATTTTCAGTAAAGATACCAAAACATTCCTTGATAGAGGAATGGAAGTTCTTAAATAAATGATGTTGGAATGATTAAAAATGTGTGATCTATAAGATGGGGTGATACTCCCACTTCTACCTCATATTATATACAGAAATTAATTTGACATAGTCAAAAATGTAAACATAAAAGCTAAAAGTGAAAAGCTTTTTTAAAAGCAAACATCCTTATTAACTTAAGGATAACAAAGATCTCTTAGATGAGACAAGGAAAATAACCCTTAAAGAAAAAATTTGATCAGACATCACTGGAATGAAAATTTAAATCTATCAGTAGACATCATGTAAAAAATGTATAGCAAGTCACAGACTGGAAAAAAAACATTTTAAACTGTGTATCCAATGAAGGACTAATATCCTAGGTATGTGCTCCTTCCTAGAGTTATAATGGAAAGATAAATAACCCAATAAAAATGAGTAAAAGGCCAGGCATGGTGGCTCACACCTTGTAATCCCAGCACTCAGGAGGCAGAGACAGGAGGATTGCTGATTTCAAGGCTTGCCTGGGCTACATAGTGAGCTGAGGGCCAGCCTGAACTACAAAACGAGACCCTGTCTCAAAAAAAAAAAAAAAAAAGAGTAAAAGATCTGAGCAGATACCATGTCAAGGAAGATATATGAAGGTGCCAAAAGTACACAAAAATCTGTTTAACCTCATCATCAGTCACTACAGAAATTGAAATGAAAACTACAATACAACTATAAATTCATTACAATGACAAAAACTCTAAAAAAATGAAGACAAAAAATATTGGCAAGAATGTGAAACTATCAGTAGAACTCTCATACTTTTCTGATGAAAGGTTAGAAAGTAAAACCACTGAAGAATGGTTTTATAGTTTCTGATATACCAAAACAAACCTACATTAGAATATAACAAGTCTACTTATATTTTCCCAAGAGAAATGAAATATAGATTCACAAAACAGCCAAAATGTATAATAGATACTGTGAAATAGGAAGAAAATGTTCAAAGGGGGAGAGAAACTAAGAAGGGCAGGGGAAAGGAGAGCAAGTAAAAGAAAAAACTTGAAGAAGGAAAAAAATGAAAAAACGCTTATCTATGGGGGGGGCTGGGGATTTACCTCAGTGATACTGCACCCAATAAGCACAAGGACCTGAGTTTGATCCTCAGTACTACAAAAAAGGAGAGAAAGAAACCCACAATTATATATAGAAGGGGGTGGAAGTGTTGAAGAGATGAGGGGATGAGAAAAATAAAAATCAATATATTATGTATAAGTACAAATTCTCAATGATTAATGTGTTCATAAGTTCCACCTAAAATGTATCAGTAAACTCAATTTTAAAAATAGCCTGCATGAGAAAGTTAATCACAACTTCACATAAAACATTCAAACCCAGAAAACAGCCTAGATATCCACCAATAGAAGAACAGATAGACTGCAGTATATCCATACAAAGAACATTGCTGGGACACTGATAAAAGCAATGCTGTGGTTGAATCTGAAACACGTTATGGTGAGAGACAGAAGCCCCCTATCAAGAGTTCACATTTATATGAGTCTATGGACATAAGTTCCAGAATAGGCAAACTATTCTCTCATGACAAAACCAGAACAATGGTTTCTTCTGGTAGAAAGGGGGAAGGATTGCCTAGGAAGAGGCATCAGGAACTTGTTGAGACAATGTTAACTTTCTGTATTTTGATGGTGGTTTAGATGACACAGGTGTATGTATTTGTCATAATTCATCAAATGGTGCCTATAGAATTTATGCATTTTATGCTATGTAAATTTTACCACATAAGAAAAAAATTAGCCTTAAGCAATTATTTAATGTCTAGAAATATGTAAGAAATACAGTTAATGGAAAGCATACTGAAATATTTAGGGGACAATATATTCCCGAATGTGTTTTACTTCACAGTATCCTAGAAATTCACTGATAGATGCATAGGGTTGGTGGATGAATATACATTTAATTAGTCATACAACAGGTTAATGGTAGAATTGTTGCTTTTCAATATAAAATTGCTTCAATTTTTCTATATATCTGAAATTTTTCATCATAAAATTTTGGGAAAACCTCAGCAATACTCAGTTGTTTAAAACCCGGACCAACAAAGATTCTTTGATAGAGGAGTATTTTATCACAGATTATTTAGAATTGTTGGCACATGGTTTATTATTGTTTTTGACTTCCCAGTAGCATATGCAAATTCTCATTGCCTGCACCCAAGGTGGGCCCCTTATTATCCTCTCTTGGGACATGGTTAATATCATGGACTTGGAAAATCATGGTGACAAGAATCAAAGCTGTGACATGTATTGGTACAAACTCTCAATGCTGAATGTGATATAATGTAATATAAAACATACCAATAAAATCAATTTTAAAAAGAACCAAATTCAGATCGTCTTGATTTAAAGCTCTTTCTATGCCAATAAACTCTTTCCAGACTATCTTCTAGTTATTCTTTGAATTATTCAAAGATAAAAAAAATAATTTGTCGGGCCGGAGATTTAGCTCAGTGGATCTGGCACCTTCCTCGCAAGCGCAAGGCCCTGAGTTCGATCCCAGTAACCACATACCATGTTGGGCATGGTGACTCACACCCACCAACAATCAATGCCACATACCACGGTGCCACGTGTGGTGGCTCACGCCTGTAATCCCAGCACTCGGGAGGCAGAGACAGGAGGATTGCTGAGTTCCAGGCTTACCTGCACTACATAGTGAGCTCGGAGCCAGCCTGAACTACAAAGCGAGACCCTGTCTCAAAAAACAACAACAACAAAAAATTGTCCCTACAAGGGCTCATAGTATAGTAATACATTTAATGAATAGTACAGATTTTCAAATAAGAGGTTGGAAAATTTCTTGGAAGAAGTGATGTCTGAGATGTTCACTGATCCCTAGCTAAACCAATTTGCTGACTTTCCTAAGTTCGTAAGTTCAATTCCCAAATCCCTAACATGACTCAAATTCCTATGCTATCTTGTACATTTCGACTTCCCTCTTCTAGTCTTGAACATTGTTTGATCCTGTTGTCTTTAATTATGCAAAGTAACACAGGCTAATTAATTAGAGATTTATCTCTGGGAAATCCAAGACTATGAGCTGCATCCACAAAGGCCTTTTTTGCTGCAGCATTCCATGCTGGAAGGTGAGAGGATGAAGGTACCACATAAAAGAGACACAGTGGAAAAAGGCTGTTCCTTTTATTAAGAACCTTTTCCAGCCATAGCAGCATTAATTCCTGAAGGCAGAATCCTCATGGCTTAAACACTTCAGAAAGGTCCTAATTCTTATCACTTTTGCTGTGACAACTTAATTTTAACATGAGTTTTGGAAGAGACAACTATCCCAGCCATATGAGCCATCTCCCAGTGAGTACTCTTTAAAAAATAAACACAAACACACACACACACCCCACTCACTACACTATCCTCCTTTCTATGTTTCTACTCATGGCTTTACCTATCCATTTCCTTCTTCCCTTATTTCTTCATCTACTTCTCCAACCCTTACTCACTGCACTAACATATCTTACTTATTCATGGCTCAAATCAAAGCCTGCTTTCTTCATGAGTTCTTCTCTGTGTTGCCTTCTCTTCTTTCTTCTTTGGGACAGAAGACACGATTGTAATTATATCATTTCTTATGGAAATTTGATTGTGGTGTACCTCATAAAATTGATGTGATCTGGACTCCATATGACTTATTTCTGACAGTAACCTTGCAGGCATTCAGCAAATATTCATTGAATAAAAGAATGCAATGAGGTAGTAGATGAATTCATGCATGAATGAAAGGGGAGACTTAAACACTCAGTTAAAGAATAGAGAGGGTGGAGAGCACCATCCTGACTGGCAAAATCTTGATCCAAAATCCAAAGAAAAGGTAAGGTGGGCCGGAGGGTTAGCTCAGTGGTACTGGCGCCTGCCTCGCAAGTGCAAGGTCATGAGTTTGATCCCCAGTAGCCACATACAATGCTGGGCATGGTGGCTCACGCCTGTAATCCCTGCACTTGGGAGGCAGAGGCAGGAGGATTACTGAGTTCGAGGCTTGCCTGGGCTACATAGTGAGCTCAGAGCCAGCCTGAACTACAAAGCGAGACCCTGTCTCAAAAAAAAAAAAAAAACAAAAAACAGAAAAGGTAAGGAAAGCAAAGGTCATAGATGCTGCATACTTGTACTTAAGATTGATTTTTTCAAACAGGATTTAAAAAATAAACCTCTAGAGACTCGTATACATGTCTTGGTGGACCAGACATGACTTATGTTTTCTAAAAAGCAAGTAGAGTATAGGAGCTCAGGAGAATATTCAAAACTCCACAGCAGTGTCTCTGTAACAGTGTCTAATACATTTTACAACCCCACAAGGAGTAAAGCTAGGACTATAGTAGGTCCCTGGGAATTTTCATATTCTCATTTGCATAGTCCAACATTACCCTGTCTCTCTCTCACTCACTTTCTCTTTTGAGATAGGGTCTTGCTTTGTAGTTCAGGCTGGCGCTGAGCTCACTGTAGCCTAGGCTAGCCTCAAACTTACAGCAATCATCCTGCCTCTCAAGTGCTGGGACTATAGGCATGAACCACTCACCTGCTATTGTGGTATGTGGTGCTGGGGATCAAACTCAGGACTTGGCACCTGTGAGGCAGATGCCAGAACCACTGAGCTAAATCCCTGGCCCTACCTAATCTTTCTTTATGAAAAGGGACTAGGTTTGTTTCTTTTTCTCTCTCTCTTTTTTTTTTTTTTTTTTTGAGACAGGGTCTCACTTTGTAGGTTAGGCTGGCCCTGATCTCACTATGTAGCCCAGGCAAGCCTCAAACTCAGCAATCGTCCTGCCTCTGCCTCCCATGTTCTGTGATTAGAGTCATGAGCCACCATGCCTGGCAAGGTTTGTTTCTTGAGGCATACAAAGCCTCCCAAAGAAATGATTATGATGAATGTTAGAAACCCAGCAATGACTTAATGGTATGGTATGCAGAGAGAGATGTGCAAAGAAGCGAATTCTTGTCATTGGGGCCCACAAGCACACTAATTTCAGCTGCATTTCCTTAGTTCTAACAGGAATGTGGAAATCAGTTTACTCGGTAATTTAAATGATCCCCTCCTTTAATCTCCTGATATAATAGTATGTTGCTTGTTGCCTAAGATGTCAAACTTCCAGTTCCCTGTCTTGTAGGTCTCCATTATCTACCTCGAAGTTACTTAAAGTTTTTGCTTAATAAATGGATTGAAGGTATGCTAGTAACAGCACTTACCTAAAACAATGTATCTTGGAACATTTAATCTAAATCACATCTGGTTTAGAGTGTTTGTTTTGGATTTTTTGAAATAAATATCTCCATAAATATTTTGAATGTAACACTGAACGATGAAAATAGCTTTTTAATGTACATGTGTCATTTGAAAAGATTTGAAAAAATGATACCCTAAAATCTTGAAAATGCATGAAGATTTTTATTTCAAACAAGTGCTTGCATATTTTCCCCTGAATCGTTTAGGCCTTCATTTATTGATTCCATGGTTCATTCCATTCTAATGATACAGAAATCCAAAAAGGATTGCAGTTAAAGCAGTACACACAACCCCATAGCACACAATGTTATAGTAAATTGTTCTTTCAACATCTGGAGTCCTGTAGGCAACTTTTCAGTAAAGGAAATCAAATCATTTCATATTTATGTCCATACAAAGATTTACAAACCATAAACATTTCTTCCAATTTCTTCTGAGGGTTTCTGTGACCAAATCCAAATTTCAGTTTCCTGATGTATGTAAAGTTAGGATATTAGCATACTCTCATGACAGGCAGAACAGACGTCACTAATTACTGAAAATCTTTGTCGCACAGAATACCAGGCAGTAACTACCAATTGATTCAAGATTGCACATGAATTAAATCTTCTTACAGTCCCAGAGAAAGAAGGTCCTAAGGTTTCCTGTAGTTAATCTTTGACCTCTATGGTTGTGAAGCATGCCTATACAAGGGAATAGTCTCAAGTACAGAACCACATTAATTTATAAGTTCTCAATTTAAGAACTTTTGTAGATAGAAACAAATAAACCAGAGCAAAATGTATCAAGTCTATTGAAAACACAGCACACTGTCCTTTCATCTTCTGATAAATGGACATCCCAACATTTTTGTACCTTACCTACAGATAAGATGTAGCCCTTCAATATACCACATTTTTTCTTTCTATATCTCCCCTACATTTTCAATTCTTCCTGGAGTCATGTGAACACTTAGAATATCCTTCAACACTTTGGGTCCTTCCCCTTTCTGCACTCTGGGCAATAGTATTCTTAGCACCCCTGTTTCCTCATTATACCTCTGAGAGAATACCTGATGAAGTCAGCCAACCTGAGGAACAGATGATGACTAGAAACCAAACCTTCTCCTATCAATGCATTTGTACTTTATTGTGGACAATCTTCCAAAACAAAGAACTGCATATATATGGCCTAGAACTGTAATTGGAAGATTCAGCAAGGGAAAAGGTTCTTTCATAGTTGCCCTAAATTTTCCCCTGAAAAAAGATGGTTTATCCGTCTCCTAAATGCCAGTTTTAGGTTCATTTACATTGTTTTTTAAAACACTTAAGAGAATTTAGTTTATATATAATGGCTTATAAACCACCTAAAACAGAAAATTATAGGTGGAAAATATCTAGATGAATGAGCTCCATCCAGAACTAAAGAATCAGAATTTTGTAAAATATAACCACTTTTCCTGTTTCACGGATGTTTTCTAGCAAAATTATTGTTAGATAAACAATTGCCCAGTAAAGATCAAAGCCAACCTAAATTTGAGGGTCCCATCTGAAATGAAACATCTTGGAGTAACTCCAAAGGAGAGTCAGTCCAATTTATTGAGCTGGGTCTTTTATGGATAGGGTTAGGAGAGGCTTCAGTGGCATGAAGTGAAGCAAAGGGATAAGAATAGAGAAATGAGAATAGCTAACCATGTAGCTATAGCCATGGGCACCATGACCGAGCAGGCAGAGTGGGTGTATTGTGTCCTAGCAGAGTAGGCATTGCTCCCACACTCAGATGTGGGTGCTGCAGGATGTAGGAATGAGTTATGATTGTCCTCAGAGCTCAGGAACTTGGGCAGCTGGGGTAACGGGTGGTCAGACCTATTATTTCCTGGGTGTTAAGGACACCAGAGAAGAAAATGAAGTAAGAAGTTGAGTATAGGCATGTGGATCTTTGTTGAGCTGTTGTAGGCTGGGAAGCGGGAATCGTGTGGCCAGTAAGGGTAACTGGTGAGCACTTGAGAAACAAATCAAGACATCTGTGTTTGGGTGAAGCTAGCCAAGGTCTGAAAGAGACAGGAAATTTTGATTAGGAGTATTGAAACAATGGGCCCAAGAAGAAGTATGAGCCAAGAAGAGCAGACATGGTCAGCTAACCAGCAAAGGTCTGACTTTGTAGGGTGGTGACTTCACCAGAAGTCTTTTGATGCCATCTACTATGAGTATGTATCTGTTAATGAAGAAACAGGTTTCTTGGAGAAAGGCACAGATCCCATCTTACTCTACAGTAAGAAAGTCTAGACCTAATAGCCAGTGAACTGATTTGATTTTGTAGATTAGTGAGTTGAAGAGAAGTACCTACTCTGAGAGGCAGAGAGATGGTGGAGGGAAGGGGAAGTTCAGTCAGGGTGGGAAACGAGTAGTTAAGCGACAATTCAAGTTCTGAGCAGAAGGAGATCTGTGTGCGGTAGTAAATTTTATTTGTTTTCAGTCAGGGACTGAAGTTGTCATTGTATAAGGAGCTGGGGCTGCTTGAAAGTTAAAGAACCTGATGGTTATTTGTTTGAGGGAGAGGTGAAGAACAGTGAATAGAGACTTTTAGTTTGGCTAGTCCAGTGCCAACAGTGATGGCTATTCTGGTTAGTGTCAGAAGGATTAACTGGTAACATGTTGGCTGGACAGTAGAAAGTGAAAAGGCTGATCTGAGTTGGAGAGAATTTGATGAACGTAACCTGGAGCCATAGGTCAGTGAGGCTGGATAAGGATGGATGTTTGTATGAGGGAAAGGGTTAGTGAACAAGTTCAGGGAAAAGAATGAGAGATGTGAGAAAAACAGGTAGCTTTTTGAGAGAAACCTTTGAAGAGGGAGTACAAAATAGCCTGACCTTCTTGGGTTTTAGGTAGACAGGGTGGAAAAGGGAGTGGGAACAGGGCTGGTATGGAGGACCATATAGTATCTCTCCCACAATGACTGAAGAACTTTTTTTTTTTTTTTTTTAAGGGCTTCCAGTAGGACCTGTTGGCCAGGAATGAAGGGGCAGAGAAACAATGAGTGTAAAGGCTATAAAGTTTGGCTGTGCTAGAGAGTGATTGGGTCTTGATTACTTGTCTGGAATCAGAACACCCAGGTCCCACTGGGTTTGAAAAGAGCTTTCATCTATGAACTAGGTGTTATCTGTCTATGGGATGGGGTATTTATGTATATTGAGAAATTATTGAGCTAATGTGCTGCAGTGTGCAATCACAGAGGCACAGAGGATGAAAAGATTACTCAGAGTCAAGATTCAGACTGATCCCCAAAAGCCCCAGAGGAGCTGATTCAGAGAGAATTCAATATGAGAAACTCTCAGAAAACAGCCTTGAGCCAAACCTCTGAGGCTATTTATCTGTAACTTAAGGACATGAGAAGAAAAATGCAGAATAAAAATATTTACATCATTTGTATAGGAGTTTTGGTCACAGGCAGGGAAGGAACAGGACAGTTTGCTATGTGACATCTGTTGGCCTAGTTTAAGCAAACTTATCAGGCAGAGAAGATATACAGTGGTCAAAGCAAATATCTGTGATTCTGTTTTGTTGTTAGCCTCTGAAAATCTGCTATAATTTTGACCATGCATTTGAGGAGCCATCTTTATATTCACTTTAATTACTCCTCCAGCCAGTTTCTCCACATTTCTGCCTTTTTTCTTTTACAACCAAGATTTTTTCTTTTTTTTTGAGACAGTCTCACTTTGTAGTTCAGGCTGGCCCTCAGCTCACTATGTAGCCCAGGCAAGCCTCAAACTCAGCCATCATCCTGCCTCTGCTTCCTGAGTGCTGGGATTACAGGCATGAGCCACCATGCCTGGCCAAGATTTTTTTTTTTGAGATAGGGTCTTGCTTTGTAGTTCAGGTTGGCCCTGAGCTCACTATGTAGCATAGGCAAGCCTCAAACTCAGCCATCATCCTGCCTCTGCCTCCTGAGTGCTGGGATTACAGGTTTGAGCCATCACACCCAGCATTTGAGTATGCAGTGCTGATTGCAGGTAGGCATGAGCCACCATGCCTGTGGTGAATGTGGTTACCTGGGACCAAACCAGGGTCCCTGCACTTGTTAGGCAGGCGTCGGAACCACTGAGCTAAATTTCCGGCCCTTTACAACCAAGATTAAGCAGAGGGTAGGGAGTTCAGGGTAAAGGGGATTTGGCTTGGTGCAAGAAGTTTAACATGGCTTCCACACAGAGGATCCATGGGAACAGTATACAAGGCACTGATAAGAACTGCAAAAAAGAGCAAAAAAAATACTACTCCATTAGCTGTTAAGAACTCAGATATGAAGGTTGAGATCACAAAATCAGTTCCAGGATTCTCCTTCTAGATTTGGGTAAAAGGTATTGTGGAAAAGGTATTGGTCTTCCTCTCAAGAGTCACAATAATTAAAAGGAATAGTAGTAACATACATCAAGAAATACCCAGTGTCACAACTAAACTGATGCCATGTCCTCAGAGGTTGTTGGTGTTTGCCAAGCCAGCTGATAGCTGCCCTGAAGTCATTGAGTTTTTAAAAATTTCTTTATTAATATTAATTTGCATCAGTAATTCTAAGGTAACATTTTGGAAATAGCTAGTTGTAATCTGATCGGTGAATAAAGTGAGTCAAAGCAAACACTGCAGTCACCACTGTAGTGGCCAGTGTGGTGCTGCAATAATCAAAATGCCTAGGAAGTGCTTTTGTCTGATATGGTCAAGTTCTGAGGTGATTAGTTCAAGTAGAATTTCCCCTTCCTGCTCATGTGAGATTAGTGGGGAACCATTTTTGGTTTGCTATCTGAGTACCACATTGTTTATAATATTTGAGATATTAAAAATTGTATATCATTGGAGCTGGAAAGGAATATAATATGGTGGCAGTGATGACTATACATAATGCAATTTTTTCGTCCAGGAAATACCATGTGTGGGATAACATATGTCAAATATAGAATAGCCAGTGTGGCCATAATCCCTGCCCCAGTCCCTTAAGAGATCAGGAGATTTCAGTTAAACTCTACCTGTATGTAGGTGTCATTAAAGGAAAGAGGTAGTTTTGGATTCCACTATGTTATTAAGTCAAAAATAGGTGAGGTGAAAACATGAACCCAATAAAACATATTACTTAAGTATTACTGAATATGTCAGCAAACTCAAGAAGATAAAGAACCATTTACCTTTGTGATTTTGAAGTTCTATGTAACTTGCATGGTCACATCAAAAAACAGGATTTGGGAAGTGAAAAGAATTCTCATTCTTTGCAGTGTCTCAGTGCCACATGGTAGGGATGTACAGGCTTTGCAGGAACCCAAAAAGGGCCTGTGAGTGATGAAACAGATGCATATCCCTCCTTCATGTTAAGAGTTTTCTTGGATTTGGGAGTAGGTAACAGTGAAGGACCAATGGTTTTGGTCTGTCTTTTTGGAAATAAATTGTTTATCTGCTGTTGTGAAACTGTCTGAATCACAACTTACAAAATTTAAAGTAATTACTGCTTTTACCACAGTTCCTACAGAGGAAGTCATTCCCTTATATTTCCTCATTACTACTTTAATAATTAGGTCTTGAGGAGTCCATTTGCTCATTCTACTATAGCATTACATGTAGGGTTATAAGATATACCTCTGACATGTTTAATATGTCAGAGTTGGAAGAGAACTAGAAGCATAGTTAGAAGAGAATTTCAAGTACGGACAGGGCTTGTTTAGAACTTCACCTGTTTATAAGGAGGCATATATGTCACCAGAGTAGATATCTATAGAAACATAAATATATTTAAATTTATCAAAAAGGTTATGATGAGTTACAACCATTGCCAAATTTTACAGCTTTTTAAGGGAATTGACATCTCTTTGAGGAGAAATTATAATTTTTTTAGCAGCTGGGACATATATGACTTCTTTTTAACTTGTCTATGCATAAGTTCAAAATAACTAATGGGTACGTTAGCTCCTCGGTGAAAAAAACTGGTATAAAGTAAGAGCTTCCTTTAATGAGGTGGGAATCATAACCAGAATGTCAGAACAAGTGCTGTCCTCTACTAAGGTACCAGGGAAATTACAATAAAGGTGTATATATGTACCATAAAAAAGTGAGTTGTGCTTCCTGACAAGTTTTTATAGATGTCTGCTCATCATTTCCATTATGAATAGGGGCCATTTTAATCTTTGAAAAGGCACCATGAAGTAGGCCAAATCAGCAACAATATTGATGGTTTAATAGGAAACTGTTATTGTGTGTCTATCAGTCGTGACTGTCTTAGAAGGTGAATCTTTGAAGAATGTTAACAGACAACAAATAGAAAGTTTCACAGAGGGGGCCGGAGATTTAGCAGTGGTTCCGGTGCCTGCTTCACAAAAGCAAGGTCCTGAGTTCGATCCCCACATATATACCACATATAATGCTGGGGTGTGGTGAGTCATGCTCAACAGCAATCAATACCACATACCGCAATGCAGGACGTGGTGGCTCATGCCTGTATCCCAGCACTTGGGAGGCAGAGACAGGAGATTGCTAAATTCCAGGCTTGCCTGGGCTACACAGTGAGTTCAGAGCGAGCCTGAACTACAAAGCAAGACCCTGTCTCAAAAAAACAAAAACAAATCAAACAAAAAGTTTCACAGAGAAAACATAAGATAAAGAAAAGCACATTAGCATAACAATTATGACATTACTATATTAAATGATATGAACTATTTATCTAAATGTGTTATTTTTTAAGAGTGTCATCTAAGAACGCATCTGTGTATATATGTACTTTATATCACGTCTAGACTATATAGTATTTGAGCATTTTTAAGTATTAAAAAGTGTTATGACATACACATAGCAATTACATAAGCATAAATCTTGAAGAAGAATTTGTATCCTTTGGCTGGCTGTCTCACTTTGGGTCACAATATATATTTTATCACAAATAGCTGGAAATCAAGTGAGGGAAAACCAGATATTTGAGTTTAGAAGTTTACCATCATAAATAATTTCAGTCTAAAAGTCACCAGCATGGTAAGATGTTCTTTAGTTTTGTGTCTTTGAAAATCTGTACATTTGGGAAATATAGAGAAATTTAAGATGCCATGAAGTCTGCAATAAGTATCACGAACCAGATCATAAATGCCCAAGGAGGCAGCTGTGCCTTCTTTTTGGTCAGTGGCCAGTGTAGCTGTCTTCTAGTCTTATAGAAAAGTTCACATTTAGTATTAATCTGAGGAATGAAAGTTACAGCCTTTGTTCAAAAGAACTGGGAAGTTGAGATTTATGGCAGGAGCCTCCTAATCTTTGAGCAATGGGGAGCTTTAAGAAGGAGCAACTTGGGTTCAACCAGATCAACAAGAGCAAAAGCTGAAAATAACTAAACGTACTTATTTTTCCTATAGACTGTATCTGCTACAAACTTTTCCCCAACACTGTTGAACTTTCTAGTTTTGTTGTTATTTTTCTCTCTTTTTTTTTCTTTCTGTCCTGGTAGGGCAAAACATCATAAAAAATCTTCTGGCATAAAATCATGCATCTCTATATTTAAAGCTTTCTTCATATTTTCTTCTTTATTTTAGTCAGCTTAACTTTTCTGTAACAAGCCTAGCAGAGGCCACTTGAATTTTAAAGTGTTCTTTTCTTTTTTTCCACTTTCAACTCAGATTGTTGCATTTTAAATTTGGCTAAGTGAAAAGAAACTTTCAAGTAGCCTTCCATAACTTTCTTATCTTTATTAAACTAGCCAAAGACAAATTAACTCTCTAATTGTATTCTAATATGCTTATTAATTAAATAAAATACCAACTCAAATCAGAAACTAAAAATAAATTTATAAATCAATTAAGGTTTGTAACAAGGAGCTCTTGTAAATGGCATTTAAGTCCAGCAGGTCATCTGGAGCAATGTCCCAGGAAGAATTTTTTTTAAAAAAATTTTTTCCCTATCTTTGTTTCCCTAGAGCTAGAAATTTCTATTTGTTATTTTGTTTGTTTTTCATGACTGAGGTTTTCATAATCTCTGAAATAAAAGTAAAAGAGCAGAAAGATAAACAAATGAACTGTTTCCTTTCCCTTGGCAATAATATAACTAAAAGACCTCTGAGCTGTATACCTAACCTTAGATCTTACTGTTGATTTGCTAGGCTATTCTATGTCCCTTTCACTAGGATTAGGATGAATAGTTGGATGTCCTTTTCCTTTTCAGGCATTGGGACCCCAATACTCTACACTGATTTGTACCTGCAAGTTGCCTTATAGTTTTACACCTCACAGTTTCTTCCTCACTTTTCTGTTTGCTTTTACATGATGTTTCAAAAATTTCTCACATGAGGCATCACTTGTCGCAATGTATGACTGTGGTGGCACAAATAATGAAGGATTACTCAGATATGATATACTTGGTCTGAATACTGAGAGGTCCAGGGAGACTGCTTTACTGAGACCCGTCAGCATAAGAAAGTTTCAGGAAAACAGCCTCAAGCTAAAATATTTGTAGCTACTTATTTGTAACTCAAGGATATGAGAAAGAAGAAAAGAAGACAAGCATTCAAAACATATGTATAGTAGTTTTGGTCAGAGAACAGGGAAGGTATAGGATAGTTTGCTATATGACATATGGCAACTTAGTTTAAGCAAACTTAATACAATGGCCAGAACAAACATCTCTTGATTATTGATGATTTTCTTTGGCTGTTCCCATAACACATCTGCTCTAAACTTTATCTGCATGTTCCAGGAGCTCTGGACTATTGCTCAGGGTTTCCTTCATCGTTACATTCATTTATATCACTTCTCCAGCTAGCGTTTTCCCCAAATCATGGTAGGTGGTTTGGAGGCAGTTTGGAATGATAGCCTGAGCTGGAAAGGGCATGGAAATATGGGGAGGCATTATGAAGGGATCTGGCTATGAGACTTAAGCTGGGAATTTGGAAACAGAAAGCCAGCTGGATCTATAGATGAGAGCTTTATGATGAGTTATGATGGCCTGTGAGGTGGAGGTAAGGTAGAACCCCAGGTACTGAGTGGTAATCAAGATTAACTATGCGTTGAAAGGTGAGGGATATTATCTGCAGGAGGAGAGAAAAGACAGGAGAGAGGTATCTGAGTAATAATCTTGGGGAGAAGAACTGTAGATTGAGATTGTGACTAAGAGCCTGCCTTAGTAAGTAGGGTCTGTCCCTAAAGTCTTGAGGTAGGACTGTCTAGATTAACTGAGTTGCATGGACTGAGGAAGAGTAAGCCTATGTGAAGGCAAAAAAGTCCTGGGAATCAGATTGGAAGAGATCAGAAAGAAGAGTAAAAATAAGGGTAGTATGAAGAGGAAAGGAGAATTTTGGAAGAAGATGATTTCCTAGATCTTAAGAAGGAAGTCTCATTCCAGGACTACAATGTGTCAACTGAGGAATCACCAGAAATGAATATAAAACATAGTTTATGGAGCAATTTAAGGGTACTGTCATGTAAGAATGAAGAAGCTGGCTATCAATTCCTACTGCTGATACTGAAGATTTAACTGTAGGTCCCAAGAATCTTGTCAAAGAGGAATAAGTGGACCATGTGTAAGGAGAAATGACAGATTTACTCTCAACCAGAAGAGTTACCTTGGGTCTTGTGTAGTGATAGGTTGGGGAGGAAAGAGCTGTGAGTCCTGTCAGTATTCTAGAGAAGAACAGATCCTATTAGGTCAGCAGGGGAGGGTGAGGTATTAGATGGCTCCACCCTCATTTTAAAGCAGGGACAGTCTATTTTCCAGTGGCCTGTTAAGCCATATAGAGGACAGAGTTTTGTGAGTGGCCACAGACTTGAGCACTGTTTTTCTCCTTCCTCTGTTTTGCTGCCATTAAGGAAAGGTCCAAGTGGGTTAGACTTTTGTTTGGCTTGGCTGGGGTATTGCTGGGCCAGGTTTATTGGCAGTCTTTTTGGAGACCTCTCTGTTGTTGGTTTTGATAGACCCTGAAGGCAGTGATCACAAGATCAGCCACAGGAGTTCAATCATCATTCTTGAATTTTTTGAACTTTGTCTTGATGTCTCCTTGGGAAATATCTGGGGAAAAATTAGTCCTTCAGCTGATGAGGGATCTAAGTAGATGTGCGTTTCTAGAGCCTCTGTGAGCTGGACCATAAGTTGGGCTAGACTTTCTTGAGTCTTGGTAGATTTTTTGGAGTTTGCCAAAGTTGATGGACTTACTGGAGGCCTTCTCTAGACCAATGAGAATATATTGAATAAGTCTCGGCAGAGTTTCCAGTTTCTATGACCAGTGTTGTGGCTTTACCTAGGGTCTTGGCTAGAACAGCAACTGTTCAAGGACCTTTGTGATTCTTTGAGATTTGGGCCTCATGGGCTGTACAGAAGCCATGGTTCAATTCGTTGTCCCTCATCAGAGAGAAAAGTGGTGCTGAGAATGATATGAATATAATAGATGATGTCAAAGCAGCAAATGAAATGAGTAAGTGAGTTTCTCAATGTAATGTGGGTAGTTTAATGAGAAGAAACGAAGGCAAACTTTTAGTTGAAGAGATTGGAGAGGGAGAATGGGAATCTCTCCTAAAGAAAACAGTGATTTTCAGTTATGGGTTTGGTGGACTCAGTAAGAGTATTCTGTTGGGAGGAAGACTGGGTCATGGATGTTAAGAGAGGAGACAAAAAGTATGGAGGGAGAGGTTTGTTTGTAGGAAATTTTGTGTCAGGTAGAGCTTGGGGCTGAAAACTCACATGGAGAAACAAATTCCTCTCTGGTGCAAAATGTAGCAGAATGAATAGATGGAAGGACAAGAGTGGAAGGTGAAAAAGTCTTTATTGTAGAGGACTTCTTTCCATTTCCTGAGCCTGGAGAAAGTGGTCAAGTATGAGGAGGATCTGAAAATTGAATGAACCATATTTTGGCCAAACTGAGCCATTATTTATAGGGAATGGGAAAAGGATGTTACCCAGACCTCAGCCTTCTGCCATGAGTCCTGTTCTGTGAGCCACCACAGCATAAGGTGAATTAAAGAACAGATAGGAACTGAGACTTACAGTGGAGAAGCTGAGTTGGGTCCTGATCAGTGCTACTGATGGCAGCAAAGACAAAGGCCCCCAAATGCATACAGTATTTATAGAATACAATGTGGGAAGGAATAGGGAACAGTGTATAACTGAAGGCACCTAGCGTAGTACTGCTGAACACCTGGCATGATGGCGCCAGGCAGAGCTGTTAGGGAATAAGCACTGTTTATCTTGCTTGGACAGAACAAACCAGTACTGGCACTGGATACAAGTAGCAAGCAACCCATGGGGTCAGTGAGAAGTCATAATTTAGAGAAAAGCATTTTAATTGGGGTCATGTTGACCTCTGCTGCATGTAACTCAGTACAGCCCTGCCACTTCACAAACAAGAACCTAGGTGTCATTGACAGCCACTGAGGGAGGGGCTGTACTCACCAGTCTGCTGGCTGACATGCCCATTTGAGTTACCAGGAGCTTTGCTTTGATTCTTGTTATAAAACAATATAGTCAATCA
This sequence comes from Thryonomys swinderianus, assembly GCA_004025085.1. Classification (NCBI taxonomy): domain Eukaryota; kingdom Metazoa; phylum Chordata; class Mammalia; order Rodentia; family Thryonomyidae; genus Thryonomys; species Thryonomys swinderianus. The sequence continues at coordinate 37,558 of PVIC010009586.1, forward strand.
TACAGAGCAAGAAACAAGTGCTCACTAGTACTGGGAAGGAATGTCTACTACAGATATCTAGTTTATAATGTAGCCTTCATTATATTACAGAAGAGGGTAACTTCTGTAATGTAATGCATTTTTGACTTGAGTAAAATTGGAGACATGTTATTTGAGGATGAAGCCCAGGGTGGGTATCTTTAAGATGGGCAGAGGCAGTTCCTTCCATGGTAAGTCTGGGTCAGCTGTGTCCCATAGGAAGAAGGTGATTAGACTCTAAAGAATCATTTTCCTGAAAAGCACCAAAGCTCGGAACAAAGGACAAACAGAGCAGCTTGCTTCCAGGTAGGTCTGTTGTATCAGGGTGAAGTCAGAGGCTAAGCCTAATTAGGTCTTGATCATCTGACCAGAGGGGCAGACACTCTCAATCATGCCTTGGGAGGACTTATCTCAGTCTCAAGTGGTGAGATTTAGGTGAAGGAAATGCAAAGATGAAACCTCTAGTGGGCTGGAGACAATGAAGCCACAGGTTCTTACTGCTCAGAAGTGAGGGCAACCTGGAAGTGGGCATGGGAAGCTTCACTAACACCTGCAGGGTTTTGGTACCAAATATTAGGTAAATGGTGATGACTCAGTAAAGAACACAGCCAGCCTGGATTTGCACATTCTGGGTGGGACCCAGAGTAACTCCAAAGGAAAGTTCAAGTCTAGTTTATTGAGCTGGACCTTTTATCAATAGGGTTGGGAGAGTTGGTGGGGCAGGTTCAGATGAGGTGAGATGAAGGGAAGAGTATGACATTGGTGCAGCAAGAATTGTTGAGGATGTGGCTATAGCAATGTGTGCTCTTACCGAGCAGGAAGGGTGGCTGTGCCATATCCTAGCAGAACAGGCATTGTTTCCATGCTCAGACAGGGAGCTGCAAGGGTCAGGAACCAGCTATGATTGTTCTCAGAGCTCAGGAACTTGGGTGCCTGAGGGGAAAGGTCAGGGGCAGGATGGGGTGGACATCAGACCTATCAATTATAAACTGCCTATGAGCAAAAAATAAGTTTTGAAATTTTAAGAATTTCCTATAGGTACAATTACAGTATACTATATATATGGTTTTATATATGGTCAGTTCTTTCTCAATGAATATCATAAAAAGAAATAATATTGTGTCATTTGAGACTAGAAAAAAGTAAGCATTAACAAGGTATTTAAGCAATGTATGAATTAAACACGAATGCAAAATCATTGTCCTTTGTCCCTTTTATACATTTTGCTTCCAGTGTTTCCATGAGTATGTTGAATGTACAGTGCATACAAATCATCAAAAATAGTATTTTCCGCCTGTAATCCCAGCACTCGGGAGGCAGAGACAGGAGGATTGCTGAGTTTGAAGCTTGCTTAGGCTACATAGTGAGCTCAGAGCCAGCCCAAACTACAAAAGCAAGACCCTGTCTCAAAAAAAAAAATAAAATAGTATTTTCCATTGCATTGTTGTAATTCTATTATATACTGGACCCTAAATGATTTGTTTCTAGTACTACAAATCATGATCTCATATGCAGATATTTACTTTCCACACAATTCCATGAGTACTTCTGCTCACTTAAGTGAAGTTAAGCAATATTCATTTAGTCTTAAATATCCAATTTATTAAATATTATTTAAAATTTCTTGTCACTGTGGAATAAACAGAAATGTTTAGACACAGAGATTTTTAAGACTTTGGAACACAAACAATGGTGTGTACAGACATATTTGTGTTATTAGATCCTCTGGGGGGAAAAAAAGGAAACGCAATCAATGAACCAGTAAAAGAGTAGCATTAGAAACTGTCGTGTGTGTGTGTGTGTGTGTTTGTGTGTGTGTGTGTGTGTGTGTGTGTAAAAGAATATTTGGTAGAAAGCTCATTGTCCTTCTGTGTGAATGATCCTCTCTGAAATCAGAGACTTTGGCTCTAGCTCTTTTTTTAACATTTATTAGGAATTTTAAAATGACATAAATAATCAACTCAGATTCTTTAAAAGATCAGGCAACACCTTCCACTTGCCCAAGGAGTATATATGTTAATACTAACACAGGAAGCCACACTCAGGCTTCAAAGTTTATGGTTTGTATTTAGTGTAGTTTGCAGCCTTGTTTTCCTTATGTGGTGATGACAGAAGAGAAACCTTCCAGCCCAAAGCACCCAGATGAAGCAGTTGCAAACACTGATGAGGTGGTTGGGAAATCAATTAGATTCTTAGTCTGCATGTAACAGGGGTTACTAAATTACCTTTAATGAGCCAGATAGGAAATATATGGGGCTTTGTTGACCACTGAGTCCCTGTTGCAACCAGTTAACTCAATGGCTGCAAGTTGTTAAATCTATTTATCTGTAAAATAATAGATTATTTAATTAACTGAATGTGTATATGTAAAAAAGCAAACACAAAAGTATGAATAGGATACATAAGAATAAGGATATTTTTATCCTTAAGGATTTTATCCATAAGGCTATTTTCACATAAGGATATTTTTAACAGTTGCACTTAAATAAAAATACAATGTAAACACAAAATATTTAGGAGGTTACATTTCATTAAGCATTTATGAGAGTTGAAGACATGTTTCCAAAAAGAAAGGTATAAAGTAAAAACAAAAGGAAGAAAAATACAAATCATAAAATATAAAAGAATTTTAAAATAAGATGGGAAAATATACCATAGTTAATAGATAAATATTGATTCTTGGAAAATGCAAACTAAACTTTTTCCTATAATATATATTTTAAATTGCAAAAGGTAAACACTGTAAAACAAACAAGCAGGTAAAAGGAAATGAGTAAAAATGGCCAAGAAACACATGAAAACTATTCAGAAATTTGGTTGTATGAAAAATAGTAAAGTTGCTATGAGCTATCACTTTACATCAGGACAAAACATTACGAAACCTATATGCACTGCTGGCAGAGGTGAGTGAGGGTGAGTGGCCCCAATTTATTGGGCCCCAATAAAATATACTTACAATGGTGCCCCCAGGCTCAAGTGGACTGTATGACCCCTTTCACAGGTGAGAATGAGATTCAGCACTGTTTAAGGTTCATAATGCACCCTACAGATCGAGTTCCTTGCATAAAAGACAGCAAAACTTCCTACATAAAAGGCTACAAGGTGACAAGTTTAATTGCTTTTCACCATGAATAATTCTTTTTCACCTTAAATGTTCCTGTAGCTAAATTAGTAATGAAATTTGTTAAGGGGGCAATAAAGAGAGAGAGAAAAAGGAGGGAAGGGAGGAAGTAGGAAATGGGATGGTGAGAGAAAAAGAAAGAAAGGAAATTCAGATTATCTAAGTATGTAGACAGACTCTAGGGTAAAGGCCCTGTCTGTACAGGCCTGTAGGAGCAGGGAGAGTTTTCTGACAGCAGCTAGAACAGAAAAGAAAGCTGAAAGGTGTGTTTATACAGCGTCGTTACCAGTGGATGTCAACACTATGTGAAGGACTAAACACATCTGAGCTTAGTGTGAGGAGAGCGGGCTCTGGAAAAAAGCAACTGATTTTAAGCATATTTCTTAGTCTCATAGTCTCAGTTTTCTCAGCTGTAAAATGTGAACAAGACTACTTACCTTTCAGGATATATTAAATGTGTGTAAACTCTTTACCTTAAAATAAATGTACAGTAAGTGAAAACCACTATATAAATCACATCTTCAATAGGAAATGTATATTGAGAGCAACTAAAAGTTATAATAGGGCTAATGTTCTAAGAGAACAAGGAACAAAACAAATTTACACACTTTTATATTATACTTCCTTTCTAAAATTCTGCCATCAAGTTCCATGCACTGTTTCACTCAGGAAATATTTCTCAGCACCTACAACACTCTTGGCACCATGCTAACTGCTGAGGTCACAGATCTTAGTGGTTTCCTTGCTTCTAAGAATAGAAAGTGGGAAGTGACTGTACTTGTTATTAAGCTATTGTCTTTGAGCTTCAAATTCATCCTTCTATATTCGGCATGGCAATACTGGGAATGACACCCAGGAAATTGCTATTCTTTCTCAGTTGTGCCCTACTAGTCTCAGCTGATGGATACGCTTGTGAGAGACTGGAAGGGTAAGTACAGGAAGGAGAAGAGATACAAGCTCCTATTCCTGCTTGCTTCCTGTAATGTCACCATCACCACAGCAAAGGCAGCCGCAATTTGCTTGCAGTAAACACTCATAGACAACAACCTCATATGCCTCTGGCATGAGATAGCAGAGGTCTGTGCTAGCCCCACAACCTCTTTTTATATTCTGAATTTTAATAATCCAACTCCTTGTCTTTATTCCTCCAGCCCTGAGGATGGCAGCTACTTTCTGCACATACTATCTCTGTTATTCAACCCTCCCTCCTGTATTTTTCAGTCCTCTTGTATCTGTTTAATGTTTCCTTTTATTAAATCCACTAATAAAGCTGTGATTTGTCTCCTGATTGAACTCTAAGTGTATGATTAAAGGTTAACTCATTCAGTTCTATTACCGACTTCACAAATTCTGTGTGTCAGTTTAGTCTCAGTAAACAGAATATACTGTTGGAAGTGAAAATCTTCAGATTAGGAATGAAACCATTTAAAAATATAACACTAGTAATCCTAGCACTTGGGAGGCAGAGGCAGGAGGATTGCTGAGTTCAGGGCTTACCTGGGCTACATATGGAGTTCAGAGCCAGCTTGAACTACAAAGCAAGACCCTGTCTCAAATAAACAAACAAAAAAAAACTATACAAGTAAAAAGCAAGTTTAAGGACAAACAATGAGTAAAAATGGAATTCATGGAATTAAAGCAAATATTGTAGATTGGTATGTTTATATCTAGATTGCTCCCCAAGGTCTCATGTGTTCATAGATGAGGCTTTGGGGAGGTGACCAGATCACAGGTGTGTGATCTCACCACTGGCTTAGTCCACTAATGGTTTAGAACTGGGTGCAATGTTAGAAGGTAAAACCTTGTGGGAACAGATGGGTGACCATGGGCAAGTCCTAGAGCAATATATATTCCTCTTCCCTTGATTCCCCTCTCTGCTTCCTGCTTACTATGACATGAACTGTTTTTCTTCTTCCATGTTCCTCTGCCACACCACTCTGCTTTGGAACCATCCAAGTATGGACTAAAACCACTACAAACTGTGAGCCAAAATAAATTTCTCTTCCTTTATCTCATGGGAGTCAGATACTTTATCTCAACAAGTAAATAACTAAGACATAGATAATATATCTGATTAAAAGTTAATACCTAGGGCCAGCAGGTTAGTTCAGTGGTTCCGGTGCCTGCCTCCCAAGCGCAAGGTCCTGAGTTCAATCCCCAGTAACCACATACAATGCTGGGTGTGGAGACTCACGCCCACCAGCAATCAATACCACATACCACAGTGCCGGGCATGGTGGCTCACACCCTCTGGCCCGAAAATATATTTTTTTAAAAAACCCCTGCTACAGCTGAGTGACAATAACCAAAACAACCCATTTAGAACATGGGTAAAATACTTGTACAGATTCCAATGACGATATGAAAAGGCCAAAAAAAAAAAAAAACCCACGCAAAAAATACTTAATGTCTCTAATCCTTAGGGAAATACAAAACAAAGTTGGACCACTTGGTACCTACTAGGATAGCTATTATCCAAAAATAATAGATATTAAGTCTTAGAGATGATATGGAGAAACCAATATGTTTGCCCACTTCTGTTGAAGAGGTATGGTAATAGTATGAGAGGTATGGTAATAGTTACCGCCCTATGGTATAGTATGGTGATTCATAAGAAAAGTGAAAATAGAATTACCATATAATACTTCTACTCATACATATATGTATAATATTATTTCCATTAGTCAAAAGAGAAAGCACCACAACAACTATCAGATAGATTAACAAAACTATATACACACACATACATGGAGTAATAGCCTTAGAAAGGAAGTAAATTCTGTCACATAATATAACAGGAATGAATCTTGAAGGCACTGTGCCAAATGAAATAAATCAATGACAAAAAGACAAATACTCTATGATTCTACTTCAGTGAGGTACTTAGAATAGTCTAATTCACAGAGAAAGAAAATAGGAAGGGGTGACCATGGGCTAGGGGGAACATAAGGAATAGAGAGGTACTGTTTCATTGGTGCAGAGTTCTTTGGGAAAATGAAAAATATTCTGGAAATAGTGGTGATGGTTTCATAACAATATAATGTATTTAGTGCCACCAAACCATATACTTAAAATGGTTAAGATGATAAAATTTAGGCTTTGTAAATCTTCCCACAGTAAAAAAAGGTAAAAAACATATATACATTTCTGATTGCTCTACATTATCATGTCCTTGTTGGAATGGATTCATCATCTTCTTAACCATCCAGGCCTCATATTGAGGATGCTGGAAGAAATCAGACACCCTAAATGGGGCCAAGTTACAGTCTTTTTCTATTCTCTTTGAGATGAATATTTCTGCATCTTGGTGCTTTCTACATAAACAGTAGATTTCCTGGCTCTACCATACTAACACATAGAGAAGAGTATGTATGTTTGAAGAGAATTAGACTCTGAATGCAGGAAAGAAAATCAAAACTTCACACCCTACTAAGGCAAATTTTGCAGAGTGAATAAAACTAATGAGATTTAATCAGTCTTTGGGGAAAAAAAATGTGCCGATGGCAAAACATCCAGTGTTGGAGGAATCTGTAAAGCCTAGAACTGTCCTTTATACCAAGTTCAGAGATGGCTGTGCTCTGTCCAATTATTAGCAGTTTGAGGGCTTTAGTTTCTTTCTTTATACAGTGGAGAGAATATCAGTAAATACCTCTTAGGTAAGTCTCTAGAACACAATAAGCCCTATGTGAGTATTAAAATAGATATATATCTATTTCTCTAAGTGAAATTAATATTGGTTATTTTATTTTATAATTGATCTCATATCCATGAACTCTTCTGATTCTTAAAAGAATGGAAAATAACCCAGAAATGCTAAGAAAAAAACAGTCATTCAGTTCATCTGAAGAAATGTGATTGTAGCCCGTTGGGTCTGATTTTACCTCCAAAGTTGCTATAATGAGATCTTATTCTTATCACAAATGTCAACAGATAAATTTCATTTCCTGATGCAATACGTAAACTTTAAAAATCTAGTACTTTTCATATAAGTAGCTTAATTAATAAAATAAAGAAAAAATATAAACTTCTGACATGTTTTGACTGGTACCTTCTCATCTAGCATATACATGTACCTATTCCTTTCATCAGTATAATTTTAGTTGTTCTGGGAAAATTCTACTCCAGCTCATCAATTTTTCAACTGGATTTACAATGAACAATGTACAATGAACCTTTGTATTAATATACTGATTTCCAGTTCGTGATAGCTCAATCTTGGAAACAACCCAAATGTCCATCAACTGGAGAGTGGATAAAGAAGATGTGGTTTTTTTACAAAATGGAGTACTACTCTGCCATAAAGAATGACAAGATCGATCCATTTAGGTGCAAATGGAGACACCTGGAGGATATACTAATAAGTGAAATCAATAGATCACAGATAGACAATTCCCGGATCTTCTCTTTGGCATGAACACCGAGTTCTAGAAAGTAGGACAGCTTTTATAGAGTGGAATATTTCTATAGGAAACTTGGTGTGGGAATGTGATGAGGGGAAGGAATAAATATGATACAGAAAGAAAATAAAAGAGCATGTATAAAGGGGGGAGGAGGGGGGAGTGGGTAGGGATATGGGTAAAAATGAGAATTAACTTGTGGCATATACTGGTACAAATT
>PVIC010009587.1:0-45227 GCA_004025085.1 Thryonomys swinderianus
TATAGAATCCTTTTGCCATGGGGCTACCATTCACTCCTGTCCATGCACACTTCATGCAGTGGAACAGTTGTAGCCCTGGCTCGCCCTGTTGAATCCCCACTTTGCATGAGAGTGTGAACTCAGACTGCCCACCTCTCCCATCTACTGGTCGGATGCCCCTGTGCAAGTCACCGCACTCCTCCAGGCTTCCAGCTCTCTGGCTGAAGGTGGAGCAGAGCCCTGGTAACTCCACCCAGCTGTCCTGAGGACGCAGCAAGGATATGCTCAGAGCACTGACCGTCAGTGGCTCCCCACTGCCCTCGCACTGGGTCCCGCGTTCCAGCCCCACCTCGTGTTTCACCGCAGCTCTCTGGACTCCCTGACAGGTTCTGCCATCTGCCAGGCCAGGTCCTATGCTTTGGCCCATGCTTGCTATGGCCTTCGACAAATTTATTCCTCTTAAGTCTTTTTTCTCTGTGTGTGTGTGTTTTAAAGAAGAAACATTCATTGCTTTTGAAATCAGGCACTAACTTGAACATTAATGTGGTTTTCACCCCTCCCCCAACTTCAAAAGCTTTGTCTCCATAAACTCTGTGTTGATCACTCCATGCTATTGCTTTGAATGACCACTACATTCAAAACAAACAAACAACAACAATAAAAACACTCTCCTGGAACTCGGAGTACTTGGTTTTGAGATAGCAAAGACAACTGTAGATGGAGACAAAATATAAATTTATAACCAATTGGTATAGGATGTGAAATTGCAAGCTGTCTGAAGTCATAACCTTTTTTTTTTTTTTTGCTCACCTGGGTATTTCCATTTTGGCAACCAATGACTATCCGACTGTCTTACTCATGATTTAAATAAATATTTGTTTAATTGAGTTGTTAGCCAATGCATGTAAGAACAATGAGGACCTACATGCCTTGTCTCTTATGAATAGGGTAAAAATAGCCCATGTAACTCAACAGATTAACTGATAAAAGGTTTGTTCTTTGGCTGTAGAGAGGTCATTTAGTAGTGTTCCCTTTCCGCATCCCGCATTTAGTGCCATTTGATTGAGTAGTAACAGCCACAGTTCTCATGGTGTCTCAATTAATGTCTAATTTTTGCCATGTTCACCCGTAAAAGATATTTGCAATACTTTACAAGGAGCATATTCTGTGAGAGTCGTAGAGCCGCCCACATGCCCAGCCTCTCAGAAGAGTAATTGCAAAGGCACGTTTCCCCCAGGCAGACACTTCACTCTGAGGATTGCCGTCTCCACACTACGGCGGGTGATTTCAGTTCACCTGGCCCTTATTTTTGCGGGGACGGTTTACACAGGGATGAACTCTGTTTCGCAAACTCTCAATTCTTCTGTGAAGTTAATAAGGGAGGCTATTACTGTTTTGTTCTAATCCTATTGGTAGGAGTGGAAGGCTGAATAAGAAAAATGAACCACTATTTACTTGGTCATCTGTTTGAATTTTTCATTTTCTTTAGACATAAGTTAAAAATTCTTGTTACATTTTTAGTGATTGTGGCATCCCTGAGCAGCCTTCTCTAAGCACCTTGGGACTGTGCAGAAGTCTGTATAAATTAAGTTGGTTCCTGTCTAAAAGGAACTTATGATTTAAAACAATACAGAAGGGAGCAGTTCTCAAGTGGGAGAAATGCTGCTGCCCTAGGGTACATAGGCTGATGTCAGGAGGCGTTTTGGGTGTCAAGACTGGAAAAGAGGACTGGGGATGGAGCTCAGAGGTGCAGCATTTACCTAGGACGTGTGAGGCCCTGGCTTTGATCTTTAGTACTGTGATCAATCAATTAATGGGAAACCAAAGCAACCACAGTAACAAAAACGGGGTAGGAGGTCGCTGGAATCTAGTGGGTAGACTCGAGGGATGCCGCAGGATAAGCTACGGAGCCTCGCCCCCAAAACAAAGAATTATTTGGCCAAAATGTCAATAGTGATTTCTCTTACATAAGAGACCCAGAGTAAAAATAAAGAGGTAAATAAAAGATAGGAAGTAGGGAATGGATCAAGAGATGGGGAGAAGGGGAAAGGAGATTAAAAAAAAATAACTGGCATGTGTTATGTATATGTAACATCACCACGCAAGAATGTACACATTGTGTGCTGCAAACATGTAGAAAAGAAGGAAGAGGATCAAGGGGTTGTTGGATAAGAAAGGAGAGAAGGGAAAGAAGATGCAAAAGTGTTATGTTATATATGTGTTATGTTCCTGCACCAACTTTGCACAAGGATTATAAAAATTATTTACTGTGCAGATGTATGAATAAACCAAGCTACAGTAAAATTTTTTAAAATTATGATTACAAATATTTTTGTCCAATATTTTAAAGAAGTTGAATAAAGTATTTTTCTGTAATTCCTTTTAAAATGCCAGTAGCACTTAGATTAGGAAGTCCTGATACAGACATATACACTTAAATGTACAAGTAATTTTTTTTTTCCAGAAAGGGTCTCGCTTTGTAGTTCAGGCTGGCCCTGAGCTCACTATGTAGCCCAGGCAAGCCTCAAACTCAGCCATCTTCCTGCCTCTGCCTCCCAAGTGCTGGGATTACAGGTATGAGCCACCATGCCTGGACGTACAAGTAATTTTAAGGTGATGGATTAAAAATGTATATGCTAAATAGCAGGTTGGAGGTTGCAGGGCTAGGAGGCAATTGATAGCCTCAGGTGGCAAAGCTATCATTTTTCTTTCAATGTTGAAGTAGGCTTTGTGAGAGTGATGAAGAAGGTCCAAGACATTTCTTGGGATTCCAAAGATGTATTGTGCAGAAGGTGCATTGAAATCATTCTGATTTTTGACATCAGGATAAATGTCTGATAAAAATGCCATACTTTAGAGATAATCACCATCAATCAGCACTTCAGGTTGGAAAATGTGGACTTTGTTCTGTGATTATGAAATTACTCACAGAGGCCAGAAACAACTTAAAAGTTCAGAGGCATATTAATTCAAAGACTGAAAAAGAGGAACCATTTAAAGAAGCCAGCTCAAAGAAGTCATTGCATCATTTCCTTGTATGTGGTTCAGGTTAAAAATAACCTCTAATCCTTGTCCAGAGTTGACCGTCTTGTCAAAGAGAATTAGGAAATTACCTCAGAGCCAGGTTATAGGGTGAAGTAGAGAAAGAGCAATTCATCAAGGGAGAAATGGCTTGCTGGATTTGAGGTTTAAAACTGCTGAATGACTGGCCGGGCGTGGTGGCTCATGCCTGTAATTCCAGCACTCGGGAGGCAGAGGCAGGAGGACTGCTGAGTTCGAAGCTTGCCTAGGCTACATAGTGAGCTCAGAGCCAGCCTGAACTACAAAGCGAGACCCTGTCTCAAAAAACAAAAAAACAAAAACAAAACTGCTGAATGACTGAAGAGAAAGTGGGGTTAAGGGAATTGGGATGGAGATGGGGAAAAGGGGAAGGAAGCTACCTAGGTGAGGGTTTATGGGGTTGTGAGTTGGGGGCTAACAAGGCACCTGCCCATGGGCCTGGCAGTGCTGGACAACTGTGTGTTCCGGGCAACCTTCTCCACCACACGTGTGCACAGAGACAGAGTGTAAGCCTCAAGCTCTGTGCCCACTGGGCCATGAAGTAAAGCATGGGAATGGCTGACCTTACACTGAACCACGGAGCTATATTCGTGCCTCCACATCCCCACAACACGCCAGGGACAAGGGTACTTTCTCTGCAGGGTTGCTGCTGCACACATTAAAAAGCAGCGGAGAGGGACAGCATATGTCAGACAAAGGTGGCTTCTTGACCTTCAGAGTAACTAGATTCCCACCAGCTGGCAACCTCCTCCTGTTGCTCCTGTGTTAAAAAATCCCACAAAGCAGAGAGCAAACAGAGGGGCCATAACTGTGCCCTGCATTCTCGTTCTAGGCGCTCAACTACTGGCAAATCTGACCAAGCGTTGTGACATCCAAGCCACTGTCCTTCCAGCTCTGTACAGTTTCATTTTGTGGTTTCCTTGCTATTTGGGACAAACCTTATTGCTCTGGAAGCAATCAGCTAGGCTCAGGCCACTCAATCATTTCAGAGTACATGTGAATGTGCATATCATGGAAATCAGTGCTCAAAGATTAAGGATGATGACGATTTTTTTTTGAGGTCACATTGTACTGAAGTTGAGGGAAGTCTACACATTTAACCTTGGTTTTCTTTTGTTTTGTTTTTCCTGAAAGCCACAATCATCCTGAGCACGACTTTCAATGCATGAGCAGTACCACAACGTCCTGTGTGATACGCAAGAGAAATATGTTTTTCGTAGAACAATCTCACTCATGTGGTAGAGTGGAAAGAATACTGGCTGGACTTCAGTTCAGACCCTAACTTGCCAGTCGCTCGTGATTGTCTTTGAATATTCACTTCATTAATTTTGTCAGCAGAATGGAAATATTATTCCTTACTTCCTGTGACTATAATGTGAAAAGAATGAACTAATGTCTGCATAATAACTTCTATTTGTTGGAGGCTTAATAAGTAGTATCAGTTATTTATTACCATCCATGTTTTAAAATAGAAATAAAGTATCTTTTTTTTTTTTTGAGACAGGGTCTCGCTTTGTAGTTCAGGCTGGCCCTGAGCTCACTATGGAGCCCAGGCAAGCCTCGAACTCAGCAATCCTCCTGTCTCTGCCTCCCAAGTGCTGGGATTACAGGCGTGAGCCACCACACCTGGCACAAAATAAAGTATCTTAATGCTGGGCTTGGTGGCTCAAGCCTGTGATCCCAGCACTTGGGAGAAGAGGCAGGAGGATTGCTGAATTTGAGGATTGCCTGGGCTACATGGTGATCTCAGGGCCAGCCTAAACTACATAGTAAGACCCTCTCTAAAAAATAAAAATAAAAAAATAAATTATATATATATGTATATATATATATATATATATATATATATATTGCATCTCTAAGAGACACCTTTCCATCAGTTATTACATGAAGTTATGTAATATGCCCCAAGCCATACAGGTGCCTATAGTCATTTTAACACAAGCAAACAAATGTAGCATAACGGTCAAAAATCTTCTGTACAGCCCTCACCATGTAGAGTTAAAGTGTGTTCACATGCCCGTGAGTTCTGTAAGCAGTAGGAAATTCAAGTTGATGTTCCTATGTAAATATAAGTACCTTGCTAGAAGAATGAGCTCTAAGGAGCATGACATCATTTGGCTTGAAGGCCAGCAAGCTTTGGTCAGCAGAAGAATGTAGTAGCTCAAGGGAAATACTGGGACTCCAGCCAGTAACTTCTGACCTACAGACAGAGAAGAAGCTCTGGGAACTGAAAGGTCTCTTATCACATTTTAATTCAAAAAATAAAATCTTATACTCTAGATCCAGAATCTATAAATGGAATGAAATATCAGGAAGAGTAGTTTTCAGGTGATAAATAGCACATTTGGCAAAGAGCTTTCCACATGTGGTAAGGAACTCTTTCTAAGTATTCCCACCAGGTTGATCATCAAAACAGATGGATGAAAGGAACTGAATGATAATGTCATGCATTTAAAATGCCATGGAATCATAATGCCAGAGCACCTTGATATAAGGGGCTCAAAAGTGGAAAGAATCATCAACTGGTTGGTCTGTCTCTCCCCCCACCCACCCACCCACCTATCTACCCATCCACTCATCCATCCACCTACTCTCTTATTCACCTGTCCACTCATCCGTTCATGAATTTATTTTCAACCATTCATCCATCTATCCATTCAGTCAAAACTCATTCAATATAGACTCTTTACCAGACCCTCCACTGGAGGTCAAACCTATACAAATAGAAGGACTTAAGCTCCCTCCCCAAGGATTTTATAAAACAGCAGGGAAGACTGTCAAAAAGAAAAGATTTCAAAATGGGTTGGGCATACACAGACTTTTAGTAAGCAGTGTATGAAAACAATAAAATAAGTCACAGGTATATGGGAAGAGATGTCATTTCTATAGTTTCAGTCACTTTTAATTTGAGAGTAAGAGACTTGGAGCCTGATTTTTTTTTTTTTTTTTTTGAGACAGGGTCTCGCTTTGTAGTTCAGGCTGGCCCTCAGCTCACTATGTAGCCCCGGCAAACCTGGAACTCAGCAATCCTCCTGCCTCTGCCTCCCAAGTGCTGCGATTACAGGCATGAGCCACCACTCCCAGCACTTGGAGCCTGATTTTTGGCAATTTGGGGAAAACAATTGCACCATGGAGGTGGCTGTTGCCTCTTTCTAGCTCATGTTCATCATCTCCGGAGAAAATGACTTCTGTGACTTGGAGTCGCTGGTGGAGCCAGCTCCGCTCTGCAGGCTCTCTGCACTTCCAGGGAAGGAGGGTTATTTACTGCGTGCCTCTTCACTGACTGTTCATCCTGGTGGAGGGAGTTTAAGAATCACATTCACTTTTAGCTGCCGAGTGGGCTGGACCAGGGCCATCTAAGATGGGGGAGTGTATTTTTAAAAGAAATACTCTTAAAAGTTAAAAAAAAAACCCTGCAAATGAAATTCCCAGTTTGATATCAAATTGCTATTTATTGTTCCTTTTAGTTGTATTTTGTGTATTGCGCCAAGGATTTAGTCCTGAATATTCTGACTTTTTGGAGTTAGAATTATAAACCTCTTCGGAAACTCTAGTGCCATTTTTAAAAAACAAACAACCCTAAAATGGAATGCAGTGTCTTACCCATTTTAAACACTGGCAAAACTGAAACTGGGTTTCATATTATTGTGAGTGGTAATAATTTTCACCTACTTGGATTTGATCTGTAATTATGACACAAACTGACGTGAGCTGGAAGACTATTAGGCTCCCTGCCCCCGCCTCCACTCCCTAGTTTGGACCAGATTGGTTCTAGAGTTTGAGATTTGAAAGTAATCATTGTAAAACACACCATCATTAATCAAATTACTGAGACCGTGGCGTACAGGGTGTTCCATTCCATTCCAAGCTTGTGGGAACCATCCCATCAATTTTAATTTGGCCATTGTCATTGGTGTAGACAAAGAATTAATCAAATCAACAAGTATCTATCTGGGGCTTATTACGCACTTAACACAGTTCCAGGGTACTATTTGGACGGGAAGGGAGGAGGGTGAGAGTTGTCTAAGACACATTTTTCTTTATGTGAACAAGGAAGGAGGAGAACAACAGTCACCTCCTTCAACTGCTGCCTGTCTGCCTTGATGGTTAGCTTTGAGTGGCTCCATGATTTGAGGCTACAGTGTTGGCAGTATTATAATTGCTTTGTATTTTCCAAGTGAAATGAGTTATTTGGGGAGAAAAAGCCCACAGATTTACCAAACTGATCTGGTGTTTCCTCTTTACAATTGTTGTTTGCTTTTGGCAGCATAAAGAGGACTCTACGTCCTGTCTCTGAGGAGCACAAGAGTGGAGAAAGGGCTTTGTGGAAACTATTTCCTCCACGGCATCTCCATGGCTGAGTGGGTGAGCAAGGAACCAGCCAGGCCACGCCTGACAGTGAGGTTGTGCCATCTCTTAAAGGCCCCTGAAGGAAGCACGAAAGATAGACTCGGGCATTCTGTCTATATTCCTGGAAAAGGGGGAGTGCCACAGTTACAGAATAGTCTGAATTTATGAGAAGTCCAGACTCTTTCCCTATAACAAAGCCACAATTGAAAAATGTAAGATAAATTTTTCTCTTGTTCTCTCAGGCTAGGGAGGCATTTCGAAAGATCTATGATTTTTTTTAAACTTCATGGAGGTATAATTCACATAGCATTAAATTCATCTTTTCTGAGTGCAGTTCCAATTTTGGTGACTTATAAAGTTGTGCATCACCACTACCTCTCAGTTTCAGAGAACTTAAGAATCTCCAAGTTCCCTCCTTCAACCTACTACAGTTAAATTCTACTCTCACACTTGACCCCAGGAAACCATCCATCTGCTTTTTGTCTAGAAATTTTCTGTGAAGGGAATCTTAAAATGTGTGGCCTTTTATGCTCGGTTCCTTTCACTTGGCATAATGTTTTTGAGGGTCATACATGCTGTTTTGTGCATTAGTATTTCATTCTTTTTATGACTCAGTATTTCCACTGTATGGACAACCATTTTGTTAACCCATCCATCAATCTATGGATGTTGAAAACTTCATTAGATTTTGTTGGAACATCTAATGTCACAGGTAATTTTAATACAGGACACTAATGTTGAACTCTAGTATATGTGCTGCCAAAGTGAGCACTAATGTTGAACTCTAATGTTTAACACTAGTGTTTAGCCATTTAATCATTTCTGATTTTGAGTTGGTTTTACTGCTGTACCAGTTCTGAAAAATTCTTATGTTACATTCCTGCAATATAAAGTACAGTGCAAAGTAGGAAGCTATCAAGTAGTCACTGTGCCCAGTTAAGACTTGATTTATGCCAAATGAGCCAGATCTTAAAGCCTTGAAAAGCGCCAGCTGTCCCTCAAAGTAAAAGAAATTTTCCATTATCAAACCTGTTTTCTCATTATTGAAGTACTTCCTGACTCTGGGTACCAAGCACCCCATTCATCCACAAGTGATCCACTCATTCCTACCCATTCCACATATATGTCATGGATATTTCCTCTGCATCTAGGCATGGTGCCAGGTGCTAACATGTATCTAAAAAAAAAAGAATCAAACAGGAAGATTATAACTGATTCTGCACAGGTAACTGTCATTTTTTAAACATTTTTGACTGAGACTCACAGTAAAAAAGTATATATTACCTGTGCATACATAACCAAGATGCTAATTTCATAAAATGATACTCAACACTACCACATGTGATACAGTGTGATTTTCTTTTTTTTTTTGAGACAGGGCCTCGCTTTGTAGTTCAGGCTGGCACTGAGCTCACTATGTAGCCCAGGCAAGCTTCAAACTCAGCAATCCTCCTGCCTCTGCCTCCCGAGTGCTGGGATTACAGGTGTGAGCCACCACGCCTGGCACTGTGGTATGTGGTATTGATTGCTGGTGGGTGTGAGTCTCCACGCCCAGCATCCTATGTGGTTACTGGGGATCGAATTCAGGACTTTGTGCTTACGAGGCAGGCGCCAGAACCACTGAGCTAACCCTCTGGCCCTCTATTTCATTTTTTAAAAATAATGGTTTTAGCCCACTGAGTGGATACTACCAACCACATATGGGCTGGATCTTGAAATTTTAAAAGTTGCACAAAACATGAAAATTTTAGGGTAAAGAAGAGGGGACTATGCTTTTCATGTAGAACAGAGAGCAGAAGAATAGTATGGGAAGGGTCAGTGTGTATGGGAAGAACATGGAGGCTATGCGAGGCCTTTGTGGTGCGGATGACCTCTCCTAAGGACTTATTCATCTGGTGTCTGCCAGACTTCACCCACTATTTCTACAGTAAATTCTGTGTGTTCAGGAAGCTATGTTACTAAGGAGGTTGCATTTGCCTTAAACGATTCAGGGGAGGAATTTTCCTTCTTTGTCTCAGCTAATAGTATCAACCCAATCTCAAAGCAAATGTATCTCATTCTCAATTTACTGTCCTTAGATTAGATA
This sequence comes from Thryonomys swinderianus, assembly GCA_004025085.1. Lineage (NCBI taxonomy): Eukaryota > Metazoa > Chordata > Mammalia > Rodentia > Thryonomyidae > Thryonomys > Thryonomys swinderianus. The sequence goes on from PVIC010009587.1 coordinate 9,479, forward strand.
CTTCTCTTTGAGTAGCTGAAACTTATAGGAGCGAAACTTAGCTCTTAGTGCTCCCTGGAAGGGAGTAAACATTGGCTGAATTGTTAACTTTCTTCAGTTCACCACCTGCAGTTCTTTAAAAGTCCCTGTTGTCATCTGTTTATTCTCATCAGTCCTTCTTAAGAAATATCTAATACTACGTGCCAGATCCAAAGGCTCCTTTCAGTAAATGCCACGTAGTCCTCCCTCTGGTGACATTCACTTCTCCCCATGGCTGAGGATTTCTAGCTCCATGGCGAGGTCTTGGGACACGGTAGATTTTCCAGAGGCCATGTTTTTTCTTTAAGTATTTAGTAAGAGTCTATCACTAACAAGCATTATATATACTTTGTCCTATTCTTTTCTCAAAATGGTCCGGTGAAGCAGATACCCTCTCCCCCATTTTCTGATATGCATGGAACAACTCCAATCTGCAAATCTTATACTCAAAATGCTGCAAAATCCAACATTTTGAGCATCAATCTGCTACAAGTGAAAAATTTAAAATTTGACTTCATTTGATAGGTCAAAACACAAGTGCACTCAAAATGATACAGAAAATTAATTTTAGGCTGTGTGTGTCAGGTACATGTGAAACAAACAAATGAAATGAGTGGTTTGGGTCTCACCCTCAGGAATCTCCTATGTACATGGAAGAAGTAAAAAAATCTGAAAAAAAAAAAAAAAAAAAAAGGAACAAAATCTTAAGTGCTTCTGTTCCTAAGCATTTCAGATAAAGGATAATCTGTAAAGAAATGGGGCTCCGAGCCACCAGGTAGCTTACACAAGAGCACCAAGCTATTAAGTGGCAGAGCTGAAATTCCAGCCCATGCCTTCTGTCTCTGAGGCATGTGAATTAATTGAGAAGGTTTTGTGTAGAGCAGATGCGGCCACAGGATGACAGAGATACCGTCCCACTCCAGGAAGTTCAAGTGGAAACAGGCAGGGAGACCTGACATCTAGGCGAAGTTGATCCGTGGAGTAAGCTGAGCAATTGGAAGTCAGTTCTGTAGGAAGTAAGTGGGAAGCCCCTGGAGGTTCCCGAGCAGGAGAGACCCTGTCAGCAGACGCAGGCTGGGTCTGGCGGCAGGCAGGAGGTGCTGAGCATCTGGCTGTAGAAGGCGGTGGTGAGAGGAGACAGGAATGCTGAGAATGCGGGAGGAAGCAAGACCAGACTTGGTGGCTGATTCTGTCCAGGCATCTAAGAAAGCATCACATGGATTCTTCCACGGTGGTGGCGGGCAAGAGTGACCCCATCCGGGGCCGTCTGAGATAACCCTCCAGAAAAGTCCACAGCTCCTCCGCTCTGCCCTTAGGAGAACCCTGTCGCTTCTTGCCTCAGCTGCTGCTGAACAAAGCTGAAGCTCTTGGTACCCTGAGCTCATTAGTGTGTGTGACAAGTTCAACTGCTCACCGTCACAAAACGCCTTCCTCACATTCTCCTCAGTTGCATTAAGCTGCCTCTGAGTCTGTGATTTTCCTTGCTTTGGTCCAGGTTTCACCGGGCCCATTGGTTGTGTGGTCCAATATGTTCCACCATCTGCCACCCTTTTCCAGACCGTTCAGCTTCAAAAATCTTGTGTGCGGCCTTCCACTTCAGTGGGTTCCCATTTTCCACACTTTCTCCGAGCGTCACAGCTTCCTTCTCTCAAAGTCTCGCGTTCCCCAGTCAGAGGGCCATGGATAGGACCGTCCATCGACTTGACTGCCAGGTTGGAGGAGGTCTGTCTGTCCACATGTGATGGCTCAGTGCTGCAGCCACAGTTGCTTTGTAGTCTTAAAGTTCTCAGGAAAGAATGAGGTGAAATGGCCCACACACTCCATAATTAAGCATTAAGGGGATTTTTAAAGCTAAAGAAGAGCTCTAGAATCTGGACCACATTTGCCCCCTGAGAAATGAGGGAAACTCCTATGGGCTTTCCAGGCATGACAGACGGGGATTGGAACCATCAGGAGCAGGGAGCTGGAATGGAATTCCCTGGTTGCCGAGTCTAGGGAAGCTGATTTAACAGCCTCTGGACCTCAGGTCCTTTGTCTATAAAACAGGGACAGAAATCTCAGCTGTATTTGCATCTTCAAGTTCTTAGCCCTTCACTTCCTTGGAGGCAGAAGTGCAGAGTGAAGAAGAGTGTGGCCTCCAGACCATGCAGGACTCAACTCCCGGCTCTGCTTACATACTCTGTGTGAATCAAGGTGAATTCACAACCAAGTGCCTATGCCTCCGCCTGGCCACAGGTGAGTACAGCTCCCAGAATCCCAGAATCTTCGGAGCCACCAGAGGGTCGAGGAAGCCGGCCTTGCTTGACACCTGTTTTCTTCCCACTACGTATTTTCTCAGAGGAAGCCTCTCATTCTGCTGGAACTGGAATGCCAGTGAGATTGGGGTTGTTCGGCTTCGATTCTGCTTGAGATGAATGAGAAAGCCACAGAACAGCTGTCTCCAACTCAAGCTCCTTTGCCTGGACAAATCCTGTGTGGCAGTTAAGCTGTCCCTATAACAAGCTGGTTCCTAACCTCCTTTCTTATCTCCAAGAGTCTATTTTAGTTTCCATTCCTTTCTTTTTCCTTTCCTTTTCTCTTTCTGCCTTTCTTTCATACTTTCATTCATTCATTTATTCATTCTTTCTTTCTATTTTAGGTTTCTCATATAAGATAAAGCATGTGATATTTAACTTCCTGAGTCTGGCTTATTCTGGTTAACATAATGATCTCAAATTACATCCATTTTCCTGCAGATGACATGATTTCATTCCCCTATGTGGTGGAATAATATTCCAATAATATAATATTCCATATAACTCATTTTCTTTATCCATTTATTTATTGGCAGGCATCTAGGCAGTTTCCAGAGGTTACTTACAGTGAATTGTGCTGCTATATGCACAGATATGTGTGTATTACTCTAGTATGTTGTCATTAATGCTTTTGGGAAGGTACTCAGGAGAAGTATAGCTGGGTCAAATGGAATTTCTATTTTCAGTTTTCTAAGGAATCTACACACTGATTTCCATAGTAGTTTCCATTCTCACCAATGTAAGGAGGGTTCATTTTTCCTGGCATCCTTGCTGGTGTTCATTGTGTTTTATCTTCTTGACGATAGCCATTCTGACTGAGATAAGATGGAATCTCAAAGTTATTTTCATTTGCATTTCCCTAATGGCTAAAGGGTTTGAACATTTTTTCATGTACTTATGGGTCATTTGCTCTTGTTTTGAGAAAGGTCTGTTCAAATCATCTGCGCATTATTTGAGTCATTTGGTTTTTGCAGGGAGGAAGTTGATAATTTTGTCTTAAAAGAAGTATGATTATTTTTTCAATGTATGTGTTATCTTCTAAATAGACTTAGATTTTAAGGCCAATGTAATAAATCTGTACTACAGTAAATTATAGTGTAGAAAGCTATAGTATCTTTTCATTTGGCTTAATAGGAACAATGACCATGATGCTAATTGGAGATTAGCTAAAAGTGAGGGAGGGTGGGATAAATAGCTTACCCACAGCCTCAAGCCTTACTCCCTTTTTTTTTTTTTTTTTTTGAGACAGGGTCTTGCTTTGTAGTTCAGGCTGGCCCTGTGCTCACTATGTAGCCCAGGCAAGCCTCTAACTCAGCAATCCTCCTGTCTCTGCCTCCCGAGTGCTAGGATTACAGGCGTGAGCCACCACGACCGGCACTGTGGTATGTGGTATTGATTGCTGGTGGGCGTGAGTCTCCATGCCCAGCATTGTATGTGGTTACCGGGGATCGAACTCAGGACCTTGTGCTTGTGAGGCAGGCGCCAGAACCACTGAGCTAACCCTCCGGTCCACTCCCTTTCTTTAAAATAGGACAATAACAGCTTCTATCATGTGACAGAACTCAGGTAGGTAATGTGTGTAAAGTGCTTAAAGTGTGTAAAGAGAGAGCTTGTTATAAAGCGAGGACATGCTCCATAAACCAAGGCCACCGCTCTTCTGAAGTCAGCTGTCAGCAACTGTGGATTCCACACCCATGGATATAACCAGTCTCAGATGGGAAATACTCGACAAAATGATTCTGTACTGAATACCTACAGACGCTTTTCTTGTTACTCCCTTAAGAATAAAGTAGATAGGAGGATGTGTACATGTTATATATGAATACTCTGCCATTTTCTAAGATGGACTTGAGCATCCTTAGATCTCAGTATATCTGGGGGTCCTAGAGCCAACCCCCCATGAGTACTAAGGGACAACTGTAATCCTGTGCTGACTGGATTTTGCTACTATTCCAGAAGATTTCATTAAAAGGGCACAGTGTCAAGACTATAAAGACAATGAGATATCCGTGGTTGTCAGTGACTGTGTGGGCGGGTAGGGGGATAAATGGGTGGAGGGTGGTGTGTTTACAGGGTGTGAGCCTCAGCTGTAGACTTTGGGTAATACCCCTGTATTAATTGTGATCCTTCAGGTGTAACAAGTGTCTCAAACTCCAGGATGTTAGTCATAGGGGAACTATGATACCGACGAGGTATATGGCAATTCTCTGTGCCATTGTCAACTTTCTCTGTAAACCTAAAGTTACCCTAAAAATAAAGTCTACTTTTTTAAAGGGATGGCAATAAATGTAGTCCAAGGTGTCCCCACCTGCCTCAGGGTCCTTCACCTGGAGCAAATGTATCCTTCAAGTGTACCTACCAATAAGTGTTTACTTTCTCTCACTGTCTGATTATGCCTGTACTCATTTTTATTCTTCACCACTTTTTCTCCTATGTCTTCATACTATGGGAACAGGATTTTACTCTTGTCTGTCATTGACTAGCTGAGAAAGGAAGCCCAATCCTCTCCTTTGGGAGCAGAGCACTGGTCAAGAGATACTTCCCACCTCTCCTCTCATGGGAAATGAATGCGAACAGCATTTAAATAGATATTTTATCCAAAGATGGAGGGGCTGGGATGAACAGTGAGGAAATCCATAATTTATACTTCATTCACGTTTCAGATTTTAAGAATTCATGTGTAGGGCCAGAGATTTAGCTTAGTGGTTCTGGTGTCTGCCTAGCAACCGCAAGGTCCCTGGTTCGATCCCTGGTAACTGCATACAGCAATGCCGGGCATGGTGACTCACGCCCACTGGCAATCAGTAGCACATACCACAATGGCACCAGAGTGGTGGCTCATGCCTGTCATCCTAGCACTCGGGAGGCAGAGGCAGGAGGACTGCTGAGTTTGAGGCTTGCATAGGCTGCATGGTGAGCTCAGGGCCAGCTTGAACTACAAAGCGAGACCCTGTCTAAAAAAAAAAAAAATAAAAAAAATTCATGTGTAATATGCTCTTGTTCTAACTACAAGCCATCATTGCCTATTGTCTTCGCCATAGACTGTTACTTGGAAATAATGAAACTTTTGTGTTTCACAAGTGTGTTTAAGTTCCACAGAGGCTGACTCCCCAGGCTGTGTGCTTAAACACTTCACTTCTGCCAGTTCTGACACCCATATGGGAAGAATAATGCTGCTGCCTTAGAACTTTATGAAAGTATGAGGAGAATATACTTTTCATTTAGTGGCAGGAAGATAAGAGACAGCACATTTGGGTAGAAATATTCTGGATTGAGCAATCTGCTTTTCTTAGATCATTATTTGGCCTTTGGAAAGGAAGTGCGATCATATGGTGGTAGCTGTTCTCAGCACTGGTCACACACTGCCACATCCCCTTTTTGGACACTTCAGTGAGGCGAGTACCCCAAGGCAAGGGCAAATACTATGCAGTGCAGATGCTTGTGGATGTTTGAGAAATGGGTATGATCCACTTTGTGATAGTAAAAGTCTTGGAAGTCTTTCAATTTTTCTTCCACGTTCCAAGCATCACTGTCACTATCTACCCACCAGATGCCCTTCGTAGGGGTGCCACAACCCCTGCTGAAGGCAGCAGCCCATTGTGTTTGCTTTCTGTTGTTGGCCTTTTGGCCACAGCTGATGAAGTCAAGTCAGGCTTCTGACCTCAGAGGCCAAATCCTGAATGAGGAGATGGACCGAAGCTCAGGCCTACGTGGGGCCCCTAGGGCCCTGAAGTCATGTGAAGAGGAGCCCTGGGCTTGTAGCATGGGAAGCTAGCAGCTTGGGGTGGGGGTGAGGAGCAGAGGTTAAGCCCTTGCAGCAGGGAGCAGACGTGCAGGGAGAGACAGGACCATATGCCCCTGAGAGAGGGACGGGACAGAGTAGGGCCCTGATCCTTTTCCAGGTCCCTGGAGGGTCACAGAACTTCCTGCATCACGATCCCAGGAGAAGCCCCCTTGCCTCATAATAACTGCCTCTGAATTGTGCTTTTTCTGGGAATCAATATTTGTTTCCACTGAATGCTCTATGTGGAAAATATTCTCATTTCAGGAATTTGCACACTCACCCTAAGCAGGCTCCTCCAGCCACTCACCTAAAACATAGGCAAAGAATGTGTCTAGACCTTTCTTTGGGCAAGGTTTCCAAAGGACCGATAAGCACACGGGAAGACATCCATCTGTTAGTCATCAGGGAAATGGAAATCAAAACCCCAACAAGCTACTGCTTCATACCCATCAAGATGGCTGGTGTTAAAAAGAAGAGGAGGACAAAAATAGTGCAGTGATTCCTCAGAAAACCGAAAGCGGAATTACCAAGAGACTGTGCTTCCGTGTGTAGGGGGGCGTACACAAAAGAAGAGAAAGTGGGGTCTCGAGGTGAATAGGCACAGTGCAGTTTATTCAACAGGATGTCATCAGTTTTTAGGTGAGGGAAATTCTGACAATATTCCAGCATAGTCCTCCTCCTGAAATTAGCGAAGTAAGTGGGACACAGAGGGGCGAATGTAAGATGCCACACAGGCGGTGCTGGGTAAGGCAGGCTCACAGAGACCGAGCGCCTGGCGGCCGTGAGGGACTGGAGAGAAGGGGATGTGGAAAGTTAGGCTTTACTTTCCCAAAGTTTCTACTCGGGATGATGAAAGTTTCTGGAGACGGACAATGTGACGTCCTTGGAAGTGTGGTTACTACCATGAAGTTGTACACTTAAAAACAGAGCAATAAATGTTGGTGATGTGTGTACTGCCACTAAATAACTAAATTAAGAGGATTGATGAGATCCTTATCATTTTGTCAGTCATTTACAAGGAGCACCTGGCCCGCACAGCCACGCCTCCCGGGGGAGAGCTGTGTCGCTGCAGGCAGGTGACCTTGGTACTCCATCAAGAGGAAGTTGGTTGTGGACTGACGCTGTGACCAAAATGTTTTTCAAAGTGAGTGGGAGCCACGGGCTGCGACGACGAAGAAGGCTGATTCTGTGTTAATTCGGCAGAACGGTCCTTCGACCTTGACGGACACGCTCGCTTGAGGCAATCTCCACCCACCAAGCATAGGGCGCTGTAGTTTTTTCTCCTACCGGACAGCAGTTCTGCCCACACTGAGCACAAAGATTCTCCCCTGGGTTGTTAAACATAAGTTAGGAAGAATGTTCATCATAGAGTTGTTTGTCGTAATGAAAAATTGAAGCTGATCTAAATGCTAAAGATCAAGATATAATTGATTACAATATATTCCAATAATAGAATATTATATAGAGATTAAAACCATGTCTCTAAGGATATTTAGTGTTGGAAGGAAATTCTCTCCATACAATATTAAGTGACTTTCAGTGGGAGAAAAGTAGGATACAATGCTGTATAGTCATTGCTGTTCCAGTTTCTGTATAGCTGTATCTGCATTGAAAACCATCGCAAGAAAGAAAAAATGTTAAAATGCTAATGAGAATTATTTCAGAATAGAAAAAGAGGGGATATTTTTCTTTCTTTATACGTTTTTTTCCCATAACATGTTTTGTTCTAACAGTTGGAAACCTGAAATAATGTTAACTCTTTTTCAAGAAAGTGAAGCAGATTAGTTTTGGCACCAGAGGAAGTCTAGGGTAGCACCCCTGGGAGTGCTGTGGCTCATGATTTCCGGGGGCCTTGGCTCTCGCCCCGTGCCTGTGGGTCTGAGGTTGTCATGTGGGTTAAGAGAATCCCCACATGCAGTTTCAAGCCCACTGATCCTCCAGAGATTCCAGGTGGACATCTCCTTTATTTTGTTTGTCCCTGGTTCGAGATGGAAACACAGCTGGCTGAATCTTTTGTTGGACTCTGAGCGCAGTTATCATCATATTCACATTTTTCTCATCTTTCTTCTTTTCTTTTCATATGTCCCTGCCTTCCGCCCCCACCCCCACCCCCAGTCCATGCCTGCTTCTGTTTATTAGGAGCTGGGCAGACTGGCCTTCCACTCCAGGCCGGGGAGGCCCCAGTGTCCCACATGTTAGAGTGCCTTACTTGAAGGGTGGAGTGACTCCTGCCCTGGGATTCCAGCGCTTGTTTACGATTCACATACCAGTCACTTCAGGAAACTATGAATTCATTTTGTTTGGAGACCTACGGAAAGGAGAAGGTTCCTCTTTCCTCCCAATAAAATGCGCTCCCATCTTGCTATTGTATGGAATACTTACACTTCGAACAAAACAAAGGCTGGCGACATACTTCCTGGTGTTAACATCACAAGCATTATTACAAAAGGAAATTAGATCAACAATTCAAAACGAGAGGTATTTTATATCATTTTGGCTATTTGTTTGAAGGGCATAGTACTTAGGGTTCTGTGGGAATAGTTACATTCATGTTTCACAAATATAAGCCATCACTGGCTTAAGCATTTTATGTTTTGAAAAATTTAAATATTAAATATGAGTTATATGTCTTTTGAATGATATGGACCAATATGGGATGGTGCAACAACAATTTAACTCCCAATTATTAAAATCTATGGTCATGAAGTAAAGTACATCTTTGCAGTAACTCTGGGGAATATTGTATGGTTTCAACATAATAGCAGTGTGTTCTTTGGTATTCTTTCAGAAAGTCACCATTCCTAGGTGGACAGGAACATACCCTCTGAAGTCTTTGGAAACAAGTCTCCTTTCCAGAGTGAAAGCAACCAGGTCATTAAAATAATTGTCTTTAATACAGAGATTCCACAAGGTGGAACCATAAAGTACTCTTAAAATAACATGTGGAGGAACAAAAATGAATCCAGGGTGTTTGCTAGAATGAGCAGGATGTCACCAAATTCAGTTTCACAAACTCAGTGAACCTTGAGAGTCTTGTTTGACATCGTTAAATATTAAGATTGTTTGGACACAGTTATAGCTATTGCAGTCACAGCTATAACATGACATCAGACCAACAACGTGCTTGGTCTGTCACTGTCTCAAGGGCAATGTTAGATCATTCTAGAGAGCTTAACTATAGCTGCATGGAAGACAAAAAAAGGACAAAGTCAAGACTGCCATGTTGTGGTGACTGAACACCTTCACTGTACCAACACACTGACTTTCAGTGACATTTTATTCATAATGAGGAATAAATCTAAATATCTAAAATGTAAATGAAAAAAAAGATCCAATGGAAAGAGCCATTTAATTTCCCTAACAGAAATAGTGCTTGCTCTGTCTTTCGGAGGACAGTCAGATAAACTCCAAAGGCAAAGAAAACATGAGCTTTTGTTATGGACTGAATGTTTATGTCTCTCCATTTGGTTTGTTGCAATGTTATCCCCAAAGGTGGTGGGATTCAGAGTTGGGTCCTGTAGAGGTAACTAGGACCCGAGGATGATACTCTCATGAAGGGGGCTTTAGTCTTTCTGAAGGAAGCTTCCAGAGAGTTCCTCTGTCCTCTTTCTTCCATGTGAGGATGCGATGAGAAGGTAGCAGTGTGCACACTGAATGTCCTTGACTTCCAAGGTTTATGAATATTGTTGCATACACTAGCACTTCATTTGCTTTCATTGCTGTGCCTCACCAGAATCTCATCATGCTGGCCTCTGATCTTGAAACTCCAGGCCCAGAACTGTGAGAAGTACATATTGTTGTGGTTTATAAACCACCCATTTATGTATTTGTCATAGCAGCCTGAGTAACCTAAGCCTTGAGATGGCAAACAGCCTGTCAATCCTAGAGGTTTTGAAGATGGTAATTACAACCGAACACATACAACCCACAGTTTAGAAACATCAGCTGTTTAACCTACTTCTGTTAACTTCCATGTTGTTAAAAATATAAATATTAATAATTGCACTTAATAGTATAGTATTAATTTAACAAAATGAGTCTTCTTTTTTGTTGTTGTTTTTTTGTTTTGTTTTGTTTTTTGAGACAGGGTCTCGCTTTGTAGTTCAGGCTGGCTCTGAGCTCACTTTGTAGTCCAGGCAAGCCTGGAACTCAGCAATCCTCCTGTCTCTGCCTCCTGAGTGCTGGGATTACAGGCATGAGCCACCATGCCCGGCAAAATGAGTCTTCTAAACATGCAAAGATGCAAGAATTTAGGGGAAAGCAGCCTGTGAATACATCTTGTGTTGAGATATAGTGTATGTGTCATATGATTTGCTCATTTAAAATTTGCAAGTCAGTGCTTTTTAGTATATGTGCAGTCACACAATGATCACCAAAATCAATTACAGAATATTTTACTCACCCAGAAAGAAACTCCACATCTGTCAGCTCTCACTCCCTAATCTCTTCCCTCACTTCATCCCATAACTTCCAGCCTTAAGTAACCTTAGAGCTAATTTCTGTCTATACCCATTTGCCTATTCTGGACGTTTCATATGAATTGAAATAATACCATGTATGTGCCTTGTTCTTGACTTCTAGCACTTAGTACAATGTTTCCAAGGTTTATGAGTGTTGTCGCATGCACTAGCACTTCATTTGTTTTCATTGCTAAATAATATTCTTTTATAGGAATACCTCACATATTCTTCATTCACCAGTTGATAGACACACATGTGAGTTGTTTCCAGTTTGGAGCCATTGGGAATAGTATTGTTGCTGAGGTTTGCATACCAGTCTCCATGTGAACATGTGTTGCTTCTCTTGTTACACATGTAAGAGAGAATTCCTAGACTAACTGGTAACTCCATATCATCTCTGGAGGAAAAATAGCTCCTAATTATGACACTGCAATTTTTCTTAAATATTTGCTCTAAAATAAGTCTATATATAAAACCCACGCTGGTAACTGTTCAGGCCCTTGTTACAGTCAAGGCAGCCAACTCAGATCTTCCGAGCACATGTCCATTTCTTATCACTGGGTACCAGAGTTTTCTGTAGTGATTGGGATTCATGCATGTGTCTTTTCTCTTCAAAATAATGTGACATCTGAGGAATGATTTTGCTTCTTGTAATAGTAACTCTGAAGGGAAAAGAGACAGGGGCTAACTGGAGCCCAACTAAGATGCTGAGTTGCTCATAGGAAGTGAGAGAGTGAGTTTGCATTGACCTGAAAAAGATCTTTAAAACCTGACTGCCAAGATGCAAAACACAGATATCTAACTTACTATGAGAAATAGCTTTCTCTTCCAGGCATAGGTCCCACTTAGTTTTTCCTTCTAGGAATATTGATGTTTTCTAAATGTGTGTGTGTGTGTGTGTGTGCGCGCGTGCACTCGCGTGCATGTAGTAATTAGGTGGTGTGTATGCTCTGAGGTATGCTGATGTAAATATTGCTTCAAACTAAGGAGTTCTGCAATTTTCAGAAATGGCTGTGTATACCATCAAATTGTCTTTGAGAAAATTTGAAATAAATACCTTTTATTAGTTCTAGGATCACATTCTAATTTTATATGCACTTTTCTGTAAATCTTGGGATTTTACTCATTAATTCATTCAAAGCCACTTACCCATTGAAAGCCATGGATTGTGTGGTAGGAGGAGCAAGTTCATAAGAGAAACCTTGGATGGGTGGAGCTTGTAGAGCTTTGATGTTTTGGTAAAAAGGATTTTAGGTCTCATTCTATCTTCAGTAGGACGGTACAGTTGGGCCTTAAGGAAGGAAATGGCATGATACATTTAAAAAAGATAACTCTGGAGTGTTGGAGATACTATTACATAAAGGAGATGATGGTGGCTGGGGGGCATGGAGGCAGGAGCACAGACAGAGAGAGGAAGACAGACTGAAGATAGATTTTACAAGTATGTAGGAAATGAGACAAAGAGAGTTAGAAAATCAAGTGTAACTCTCAGGTCTCTTGTTCAGGCACTGGGTGAATGGTGGTCCCCTTTCCTGAGATGTAGAAAACCAAGAAATAGCAAGTGTGGAGAGAAAATTCACAAGCTTGTCTTTGGCTGCAGGAGACATGAAGCGCTTGCCTGGCTCCCACACGGAGAGAGTGAGCAGCCATGCCTTACTCACAGGTGAGGCTCGGCTGGAGAGGCAGATATGGGCACTTGCAGCCAACAGATGACGCCTGAAGCTACAGGAGTATTAAGGTCAGCTCAGGAGATTGTGCCGCAGGTGGAAGGGACAGGGCTCCGGGACGGGCCCGGGGAGGCTTCGTGCAGCTGCGTCCTGCACAGAGAGAGGGAGCATCACAGAAGAAACTCAGAGGAAGATAGAGGAGCAGGAAATGTAGGTGGCACAGAAGCCAGGTAAGAAGACAGGAGGGGGGGGAGAGGGAGACAGAGACAGAGAGACAGAGAGAGAGAGGGAGAGAGAGGGGAGAGAGAGAGAGAGGGAGGGAGAGAGGGAGAGAAGAAGAGAGGGTTAGGGAGTAGAGGGGAGGGAGAGAGAAAGAGGGAGGGAGAGAAGGAGGGAGAAAGATTCTGCCGGTTGTGATGGATGATGAATACTTGCTCAGAGGTCAGAGAAGAAAGGAAGGAGAAAGCGAATCAACTCAAACAGGCACATAGATTCAAACTAAGAGTGGGGACAGGAGACATCTCCAGTTGACTGTTTTAATTTTTTCAAATACGAAGGAGGTGAGATTAGCGGTTAGAACTGTTGTGTAGCAAGAAAGAGAAGAAAAGGTTTGGGAAGATTATTTTGTCCAGAAGGAAATACGCTTACCAGAGATCAGGAATGTCAGGCTGTGTTAAAGACCACCGGAGCCACCTTTCTGGGCATGGGCAAAATCCGGGACACCTGCAACTCAAGGGGGTAAAGGCTGGTTCTGGCTTCTGGCTGGAGGGTCCAAGGGAGAAGCATCGCTGTGAAGGGCCTGGAGGAGTGAAGCCACTCACACCATGACAGGCAGAGGACAGGAGAAGAGCTGGCGCAGAGAGGGCTGGGAAGCAGATGTGCTCCAGGGATTACCGGGCCCAAGAGCCGCGACACACCTCCAAGGGCTTGGCGGTCCCCTAGGCATCTCAGCGCTGTCAAGCTGACAAACAGATTAACCATCACAACAGCCATTTAGGCTCTTTAAAGTGAAATCCAGTTATCCATCGATTGTGAGATAAACACAAGGTTAAATATCAGTGAGTCTCAGGGAGAGAATACCATCTTTTCCCCCAATTCTTCAGTTAACTAAGAAGAAAGCCTTCATGTGGTGTGAGTGTGCCTATATTGTCTCTCTAACTTCTACTAATGTCGCTTTTTAATCAGAGGGAGCAAGCTTCAGACTTGCAGCTTTTTCAACTGAAATTACATCAACCAGGAATTTAGTGACACTGCTTTGCTTTCACTGTGCTTGATTTTTTTTTTTAATGACTGTTAACTTTCTGTCAAGTGATACTGGTTTTTCATTTAGGTTAGTGATATGCAACTTCTTAAAAAAAATAGAATGCTGTGAGTTCAGTAATTGAGGCAATAAAAGGAAAAATCTATGGTATATAGTAGTAGTAGAGTGGGTTTGGATATGTGACCAAAATGACTAAGAAAAGGCCCAGAACAGAGAGAAACCCTGTTTCCTCGCGTTGCTCATCCTGGTGTTTATCAGCACAGACGGTTAGCTCTGTTCCCTCGGATGAGGGAGCCTCTTGCCCGGGAGGCCGGCGGGGTGCCATGGGACAGGAGCTACACTGATAAATGAGTAGCTCTGTGTCTCAGGAACCGCGTCAGGGACCATCTGAAGACAAGCAAGCCAGCAGTGCGATGGGCACCCTGCGGTGGAGCAGGTGGCTGCACCACATGGCACTGTGCCTGCCCCTGCACTCCCACCCCAGCTGTGCTTCTGCGACAGTTCCTCTTTGCTGCCATCTGTACCCTCTTCCCTCTGTGACTTTGTCATTCTGCTTCAGGACTGTTGTAACCTTCAGCTCGCCTGCTGCCCGGCTGTGTGAGACAGAAAACTGGACTCACACTCCCAACCAGCGTGGCTTCAGTATCAGCCTCTGGGAGGGGTCAGGCACCGCCATCAGCTGCATCTGGGACTGTAAGATCCCTCTGGTTGGTGAATGCTTTAAAGAAGCATATCAACCCTAAATTGAGGATATGCCCTTTTTGGTAGGAGGAGGGGGAAGCTCTTCCTTGCTCTCTTTTGAGTTTCCAGCTATATATGTGGACCTGCTTCTAGAAGCCCAGTATCTTGCAGGGTGACAACCAGTTTACTGGGACTGTCACTATCTTAGAACTGAAAGCCTCACATTCTAGGAACACCCCGACTCTCAGCAAATTGAAATGACTGGTCACCCAATCTTTTACCCAGGGATCCTTGGGCCGGGTGTAAGCTATGTAGTGGGAGGGTGTTTCCCTTGGACTCAAAGGGAGGTTCTGATGATTGTGCCCTGGGAACTGTGTGGACAAAGCTAAGGAGCACTAAGTGGCTTCCTCATTCCAATTTAGACCACAGTGAAAGTATTAACACCAAGCTGGTTTTGTTCATAGAAGTTATGTAATGCGCTGAGAGAAGAGTTTGTTGCATCAGCAGTGGCTTTCATTGAGCAGAACCAGGAAAACCTGCAAAGAGCTATTCTTCTAGATATGTTTATAAAACCTGCTGTGTCCATAGTGAAACTTCAGCCACAGTCAGCTTCTTACAGGTGGCCAGAATCCCGTGTGCAAAACAGGTCACGCTCACCCAAAATATTTGGGATTTCCATGGTGTGCAGCCCTCAAATAATGTTAGCTACTGTGATAAACATCTCTTAAAGGCATAATACAGAAGTCAGTGTAACTCAAGGACCAGAGTTCCTTCTTTTTTCACTATCCTTAATGTATGGTTTCCAAAATTGTTATGATTACCTGCATCGAGCCAGTAGGAGGGTAAAAAACACAGAGATTTGTTCTTAGGGAAGTCGAGGCAGTGTAGCCTAATGATGACACACGTTATCTATCCACATCTCACCAGCTACCTTGGGCACAGACCACAGCGATGGTCTGCAAGGTGACCCAGTGAGAAGATGGTGCCCAGCAAGAAGAGGGGGCCCGAGAGAAACCCAGTGACATATCCTGTATTTGCTAAATCTGGCAGACCCTATTCTGAAGGCACATGTCCTGAGAGGAAGCCAAGCAGCAGCTGTGTTGCCTTTTATGGTTTAATCCCAGAAGTTGCATAGCATTCTCCTGTCTGCCCAGACAGGGGACGGTCAAGCTCACATTGTAAGGAGAGCATATGGATGGAGTGCATGTTCGCCTCACTGTCTGTGGGGTCATTTTAGGAAAACAGAATCACTGGAGCAGTTGCCTTTTGGGCAGATGTGGAGACTCAGGTATGAATGACTTGGTGAGGTGATGTTGCCAATAAGTAATAATCGATAACTAATAATAATAGTAATAATCGATAACTAATAATAATAGGCCTCAAATCATGGTTACTCGGGTCTCATTCAATTTTGAACTCATGATTGTCAAGCACAGAGGGTTAGATATGCGTTCTAGACTTCAGGGAAGACGATTTTCCAAAGAAGAGCGAGGAAAGATAGGTCAGATGTCACAGTCAGGGACTTTCAAGTCAATGGCGTCTCTAGAGGGTTGGGACGCGCTCTGAAATGTCATTCTGCATCTGCAGTGACAAGTGTTTTGCTGCAGAAGGGGGCAGGGACCAAATAAAATAGGCTGACAGGAAATTCTCTGATGCTCTTAGATTTTATAAGGGCAGGAACAAAAATGGGAAGGAAGAGTACTTACCCAAGGACAAATAGCAGTCAGTGGCTGAGAATTGTAGGAATAGCAGCAGGAAGCGTTGACGCCCCAAAAGATCTGAAGGGGAATGTTCAGGAAACCAGGGAAGGGCTGGATTTGCTACTTTGAGCCAAGAGTGCAACATTTCTGGGACAGGGAAAAAAGGAGCTTTTTGAAGAAAATGACCTTGAAACTAAACCAGACCCCTGAACTCAAGGGAGAGGACCAATCAATACACATTTGTCAAATGCATGAATGAACACTTTTTTTTTTTTTTTTTTTGCTTTTTGAGACAGGGTCTCGCATTGTAGTTCAGGCTGGCCCTGAGCTCACTATGGTGCCCAGGCAAGCCGCCGTGAACTCAGCAATCCTCCTGTCTCTGCCTCCCGAGTGCTGGGATTACAAGCGTGAACCACCACGTCCAGCACTGTGGTATGCGGTATTGATTGTTGGTGGGCGTGTCTGCACACCCAGCATTGTATGTGGTTTCTGGGGGTCAAACTCAGGTCCTTGCGCTTGCGAGGCAGGTGCTGGAACCACTGAGCTAACCCTCCGGTCCCAGAACAAACACATTTTTAAAATGGGGAATTGTAGTTGATGGCCAGGTTGAAAGCCTTGGATTTTGCTAGTGGATAAGACCTACAGTCAAGTAAGTTACTTAAGCCATAGAGCTTCAGAGAAAGAAAGATGAGGAACCCAGCAAGTGTACAGAAAGAATAGTGAGTGAAGATTGTAAGGAGCTACCTAGGAAATGAGGGCTACTATCTGTGCAAGACTGGCAAGAGAATTTGACTTGGAGTTTGATATGATTTGAAATGGCTAAAATGTGAAACAAGACATTTGTTTTCAAGGGGTTTTTATTTTAGTAGAATTTTTTAAAAAATTCTAAGTCTGTATCAACTTGCTCGGGAAAAAAAGCTTGTGAGGGAAAATTCACTTTCCTGCTAAAGTTAGCACCAAGCATTGACTTTAACTTAGAATATTCTTATTCCCCAGTATAACCTGTTACCCAGCACATCTTGTAATTGTTTTAATTTTAACCTAAGAGAGGGGAAGTTTCTAAAATGACAAAATAGTGTGATATAATAAAAAAGTTTTAACTTCATTTAGTTGTGCTTTTAAAATTTGTCCATTGATAAAAGTAATATTGGCAAGAGAAATCAGCAAAATGGTATGGATCACTTAATGGCTTTTTGGAATTTTCCATTAGGCTTTTGTGAGGGTTTTATTCAAACCATTTATGGTGAAACCATTTCAGCATATTTTACTGTTTCAGAAATCTAATGATAGCCATGATAAAATGCAAAACATTGAACATTCATTTGATCCTTATCCTTTTAATTCTGAGTTCTAGACAGAGGGGATGATGAAACAGATAGGATAGGTCTCACTGCACAAGTAATCAAATAAAAAATAACTAGAAGGAGCAGATTCCATAAAGATAATAACACAGGAAAGGGGATATGAGTGACTGAAGGAAAGGTGACTGCATATGACAGATAAAATGATAAGGAGCCATTTTATATAGTAAGTGCAATAACATACTCTCCCTAGGACAAATATCTATTGATATACGTAGTCTTTGTCTATGTTTCAGTAACAGAACGCCATAAATTGATGGCTTATGAAGAGCAAATAGTCCCACAGCAGTGTGCCACGAGATTCAGTGTCTGCTGTGGGCTCCCCCTGGTCCCTAGAGGGCTCTCACTCTGCTTCAAATGAATAGTAATAATAATAATCAGAAGAGTTAGAAAGTCAGTTATGTACTGAGGGGTGAAAAAACGTAGGAGATGAGGGGAGGAGGAAGGTAAAAGAAGAGTGTAACTTAAAATAAGTTCAGCAAGAGGAGAGAGCAGAGAGCCATGGGTACAAATGGCAGAAGAACTTTTCAGGCAGATGGAATGGGGCAGAACCTGTCTACTGCTGGCCAGAAAGAGTGAGGGGAGCAGCAAGGCCAGGGGGAGGGCAGTGGGAACCAGGACAGAGAGGAGGGATATACATCAGACCATTTTAGAGTTTTATATTGGTGCGAGGTGAGAAATCACTGGAAAAGGAGAATGACACGAGTCTACTTATGTCCCTGGACACCGATCAGACATTCTAGAGGAGACCCCAGGAGGGCTTGGATGTGAGTCCAGGGCTTAGGGGAAGAATCAGACCCAGATTTGGGGACCACTGTATATAGCAGTGCTCTACGCCAGGACTAATTGAGCTCTGCTTGAGAAAAATCATAGGTGGGGAAGAGCAACAGAAGGCAGAAAAGATCCAAGAAGAGGGTGTAATTCAAAGGCACCCCAGTCCTGCAGTTGTTCCTAGTTCTGCTTCCCTTATATTGAGGAACTACTAATGGAAACAATGGTTGATCTAATTCTAACAGTGCTCGGAGGGTTCACTGTGATATAAATTTATAAATGCAATTCACCTATTACACATGCATACATGCTATAGCTCTCTGTAGGAATAGCTGTGACCACCAGCAGTGTCAGGTGTGCAGCTGTAAGGGATAAGGCCAAGGAGCAATCAAAGATTCTGGGCATGCTCAGTTACAGGTAAGTCCAAGTGTGTTCCTGGAACCGTAGGCTGCTGGCAGAGGCTGCTACTTTGTGCAATAAAGGCACTTAAGGTCACAGCTTCAGGCTTGTGCTTAAAAATTACTTTTGCCTGTTTATAGGTGGTTGAATGCCAGCGATAGTGTCTTGGTAGTCAGCACTCTGACTAGGACAAGGTGAGAGAAGAGCCCTGAGTTGTGGTGTTCGCCAATTTCCATGGTGTAAATGCTTCCTTCACAGCCAGTTTCAGATTATAAATGGTTTAACAGCAGGTTCTCAATGTCTTGCATTTTTCTTGAATATTTAACAGCTGGTTCCAGTACACCAGCCTATTTCTCTCCATAATAACGGACAGGCTACACTTTCAAAATCCTGATTCATGTGACTTCTTAGATTTTCTCCATTCTATGGCTATAGTTCATATTGAAGATGGCGGAATGCCCAGTACAATGATCTTTATCTTGGTGTTAAGAGTTTTTCCTGCTGTGGTCTCCTTTAGCCATGACCAGTAGTGCTTGCCAAACTGATCTTGTCCTTGTCATTTCCTACTGTAAGATTCTTGTCCTCACTTGGGGAGGGCCATGTATCCACGAGACTTTACATCATTGAACTATTTTGAGCCCTTTACAGACAGGGTCCTGATGAAAGAGATACAAATCTATCCTCCAGGGACTTATAAAAGAATTGAAAAAAGTAGAAAGAACACCTGGAGAGGTTTTTATTATTTTTAAATTAGTCCAAATGTTCCATGCAAACCGAGAGACACAGACAGGGGTGCTGTAGGGGTTCATCACAGATAAAGTTAGATAAGTTTGCCGAGGAGATGTGGAGCTAGAGTCTAGGACATGCAGAAGCTGAGCCCCGCTCAAAGTTTGGGACAAGAACTACATTTGCTTTTCTCATTTTTTTTTGAAATTTTGTATTCCCTGCATTCTCCAAAGCACTTTAGAGATCAGCAAAATGCTGTGAAGCTCAGAACTTTCTTTGAAACAAAAATTTAAAAATCAACACTACTATCCTCATTCCTCAACCAAAATTCCATTCAATTTCTAAAATTCATATATGAGAAATTCAGCATCCTTTGGAACTCCTTTCTACCAAGGGATAGATTGTTAGCTGATTTGACACATAGTCAAATGGGAAAGCGATCTGGAGATGGAGGGAGGGAAAGAGAGGGGAGGGAAAGGGGAAGTGAAAGGAATTAAGATGTGTTACATACATCCATGAACTCCCCCCACTATGAAGATCACCACTATATATTGCAAACATGTACTAATGGAACATATAAAAATTTTAAAGTGAAAAATATAGAGCCCATTGGCTTTTGCTCCATACATATATCATGAATAGAGAAAGAGACAGAGCTTAACTAGCCCTTCAGTGGATTATCATTTGTGACTGTAAGATTTTTGTCTTCACTGAGGGTGAGCCATATATCCACTTAGATATGGGATTTTGCGTTACTCAATTATTTTGAGCTCTTCTATGAGGAGGCCTATGATGTGATGCTGGTGAGACCAAGGACACAAGGGCTGGTCTCCCTGCAGCTTGTTTGTTCATACTTGTGCTCATGTTCACGTTCATGTTCATGTTCACGTTCACGAGGTAGCTCAGGTGAATCACTGAAAAGCTAGACATAGCTGCACTGAAGTGCCACCGCCTGGAGGGGCCCTAGACAGGAGGTGTTTTGTTGTGTCTTGTACAGATGCCCATTGTCATCAGTTCTGTATATGTGATGGTGACAGGGGGGTAAGTGTACAAGTTGAAGTCACTCAGAGAACAAGACTGTTCTCACTGTGACATTTGTGCTGCATTCTTCCTTGCCCCTGGTGAGCCTTGCAACACCAGAGATGGAGGCTTTGGCAGCCAAGTGGCTGATTGGAAACCCCAGGAGGCAGCAAATACAAAGCAATCTTCAGGGCCACCAGTGCCCCTGAAACACCCCACTTGCTACATGGTGACTTTCAAGCCAAGAGCAGCAATTTTCCAAAGCTCAAGTCTGGATTTTACCTTCTGGAAAAGGTTATGGAACCATACAGATCAGAAAACCCAAAGGTGGTTTTATGTTATCTTGCATGAAGCACTAGAGGGACCACACCAAGATTCCAGATGTACAGCAGCTGGATAAATCGAGTGTCTGCAAATCTGCACAGCACCTTCAGAAAAGGAACTCCTGGAAGCTTAACACAGCATTAACTTCCTTTGACTTTCTTATCTTTTTTTTTTAAAGTTTATCTGAACCTCTGGACTTAGTTGTTTGGAATGAAATAGAGTTGGCACTGGTTATTTTGTTTTCTTAATTTTCTTGTCAGCTGACTCATGACAAAAAAATGTCAATTTTGATCAATTTTAATTCCACAGAAGGGAAAAAGTAGAGAATTTATGGGCAGCTACTGGAAACAAAGGAACCATCTGGTTTTTTAAGTTGAATTTTTCTCTGAAATAGTGCTCTCCAAGTGATAGGATTGTTTGTTTTCTTTCACTGCAGTGTTGTGAACCCTGTTGAGCCACAGAGCCGGCTCAGGTGGGTTTCTCCAATAAGGCCCCCTTTGTGGGTGGGCTTCTGCCTCTGGGGAACCTTGGGGGCCCCAGCACCTCTGTCCCTTTAAGCAGGGAGTGCTTGGCTGTCATGGGAAACAGGCTGAGTGACTGGTGGAGGTCATCCAACCATGGCTATCCCAGTTCGTCTATCATTTTATAGTGACCATTGTCACTTTCATCCAGGAGTCCCTAGAGAGGTTTTACAGCATTATGACTAAAACTCACTCAGTCCCCCAGCACAGAGGGACTCCTTGCTTTGGGTATGGTCTCAGGTAGTTCCTGGAGCACCCAGCAGGGTGTCTAAGTCTTTCAGCCTTTGGGGCCCTCCTTCTTGTCCTGAGTACCTGAGTACTTGGCCCACTGCATGCAGGCGCACCCCACCAGCTCTGAGAATGCTTGACAGAGCCTCGGGTATGCTTGCCATGCCAGGCTCCATGATTTCTCTACTTCAGAGTTCTCTTGCCTACCAGCTTAGCCTCTTGGGCTCTGCTCTTCTCTCTAATGCTCTCTCTCACCACCCCCATGTTGAACATAGCTCCTTTACTGCAAGATGGCAGCACCCCACAGACTCTGTGGAAGGGTGGGGGTGATGGGTGGAATCCCAACACAGCAGTGACCTAAGTGTGAATTTCCTTCTCTGGCCCTGGGTTCCTGTGGTGTTGGTGTTCTGCCTCCAGGAAAGGTCTTACTGCACCTTGCCGCTTGGCTCTCCCTCCTGTTATCCTATCCATCCTCTCCTTATCCTCTTCTGCTCTGAAATCATAGTCCTCTCAGTTTATTTTGCTCTGAGTTTTCCAATCTCACCCTTCTAAGACAGACTATGCCCAGAGGGCCTTTCCTCTTTCCACCAAATGACCCAACGAACCATTAAGAACATTTATCTCCCAAGATGAAAGAAGGAAGCAACAGCCTGCAGCAGAGCCGAGATATCAGTGGGCACACTCAACAATGTGTTAGCTTTATTTCTTACTAAACTGTATTACAGTCTCCAGACAACAGGCAGCATCTTTGCCGCACTGTGATTTAGGTGCCCCAGACATTCTAATGGATACTACAGAGACAAGGGTGGATAAAACGGGCTTGTTTCCTGACCTCTTACAGCTGATGAAGAAGGCCAGCTGAGGACTGCTGAGAACTCTGGAGTCCCAGAACTTCAACTACTTTTAGTTTACTTTGTGGAAGTAGGTTAGGCTTGGAGAAGGCTTGTGCCTCTCAAACTTGGAGACCACAGAGATCAACCTGTCTTGAGAACTTTGGAGTCCTGGGAGCCAAGGAAAGGTCTTAAGAGTTGGCAGCACCCAAAACATCTGTTCTGGCTCTGCTTCTGCTTTTTGGAAGGCACTGGTGGCTGAGGGTATGATTCACTGACTGGGTTGGGTCTAGAGAAGAGGTGACAGAGAACCTGGGGCCCAAAGAGAGGTCAAGACTGGACAACACCTGCGGAAGTAGCAGCATTGGCCAGTTCCTGTTTTGGGATCATGTCTATTATGAACACAACATAATCCTCCAGAATTAGGTGGATGCATCAGGTGACCATTCTTTTGCAAACTGCATCAGATGAAGGAGTCACTTACCTTACATTGAGAGTTTGAGAGTTTGGTCATTCAGCCATCTGGACAGGACCTTCTCTGTTAAGCAATTTATTATTAGCACCTGAAAAGTCACAATTACCACCACCACCATCCTATCTTCCCTCCATTAAGCACTTCACTCGCTCCAGGACCAGCACCTGATGACTTCAAAGAAGTCACTACCAGTTGGGGGTAAGAGAATGTTTATTCATGGAAACCAGGGGTGACCACATGTGTAGCAGGTAGAGGGAGCAAGAGGGGTTAGGAAGATCATAAGGCACAGGGAAACATATCCGTTGGTGACTGAGGAGGGGGCCTGAGACACTGCTCTGAAACTGTCCAGCTTACTCGGAAGGTGCTGAAGATAGACTGTGAAAGAGGAGTTTATGATGTCTGTAGGGCTGTAGGAAGAGTACCTTACCAACAACATTAGGGTTTGGGGACAGCATGGAATACATATTTCCATTGGACAGAACTAAGCTAGTCTTCCAGAGATTGAAAATTATCAGCATGTATAAACTTATTCCTTCTCTCCTTTCTTTCCCTCCCTTCCTCCTCCTGTCCTTTTCCTTTCTGGACACAAATATCTGTTAGCAGTTACATTGTTTTCTGAATGGACACCCAAGTAGTTAATCTTCTATTCTCAATAAAAATAAAATGCTTTTCATAATATCAACTCATCAAATTGCTTTAGCATTAAGTTGCCTAGAACGATATTACAGTCAGTGATAGGTAGTGCATTAGCTGTACCAAACTCTGAGCCTCCTGGAGAGAAAGAAACTGCATAAATAAGCTCTCCTCTACATTAAGCAGCAAATAAATGAAAGCGTTTGAAGAAACCACCTACGAGAAGCCCTGAATTGTAATTACCCAGCCCTTCAATTTGGCAAACAGAATTTTTTTTTTAAACAATATAGCCATCTTCCAAATAATGGTCCTGCCCAGTAAGAGGGAGTGAGGCCAGGGCTTGCATGGGTCCAAGACAAAGACATTTCTAATTTGGACGCTTGAACCACTGCTTAAGAAGGAAATTCCCAATGTTCATCTTGGCTGGGGCCAGGAATTGTTATTGGACTGAGAAAGGTCAGTTTTGAACATTTGTATTTCTGTTTGTAGTGCCACAAAGGTGCTTACTTTAGAGGAAAATCAAAGGGCACTAAATAAAGTTATTTCTACTGCTCCCTGATTTCCATTAAAAACATACAATTCAGAGTTAAAATATAATGGGGTATAGCAGCATGGACGTCTTTCCTGGAAGAGAGGAGAACTCTGAGGCGAGCAAGGACCCATGCGATCATCATTACTATAGAGGAGGAAGTGGACGCACAGGTCCTGTCCCTCAGCATCGTTCCTCTTGTCCACAGCAGCCGAATCCACAAGAGTCCTCCATCTGTCCCACCACTCCCTTCCCACATCGTGCTTCTCCACCCTCTCTTCTCAGGCTCACTTTTCCCTAGGAACCTCTGGGCCAGGGGGTCACTCTCCACACAGACGATGTTCTTGTATTTTAATTGTTGTTAATGAAAGTAAAGTGGTTCTTTTCTTCCTTATTTATTTAGGAACTTGGAGTTCAAGTGGATACCTCTGATCACCAGTTAGCATTTGCTGATGAAGGAGCTATGAGATTGAACCCAGGGTTAATTGATCTTTTAGATTTGCAATGCTTTAATCTTGCTTGAAAGGCAAAGAAGGAAATACAGAGTCCTCACAGAATGATCTCTCTTCTGAACAGAAAGAAGCTGTGTTGCACCCCAAATCTTAGCTCAGAGGCTTGCATCTGTTCCCCTTTGAGGCAGAGGAGCTGGCCTTTTGACGCTCTGCAGAGGTCAGTCATTACATAAGGACCAGCCTGGGCAAGGTAAGCTCTAGTCATCCAGGGTTATGTGTTAGACAGAGTAGGGCAGTGGACACATGAAACAGGAGGAGGTTGTGGGGGTGCCTTTTGTACATCCTTTGGGTCTGGAGCAAACTTTGATATCTTTTACTATTCTGTTCATCTGTCTCCTGGGCCCTTACCCTGAGATCAGGAGTGGTACAGGGAAACAACATGGACATTTGCTATTTTAGGTTGCTGGGTCTCCGTTCCTCTTCCCTTCAATCATAATTTAATGATTAAAGTGCTTTAGCAATACTAAAGTAATAGAAAATTCAGGAAATTTCTCCTTTTTAGTCTAACTCTATTAGAGTTAGAGCGGAGATGCTGTGCAAGGGTGTCCCCTTCCCCTGTGGCCCAGTGGCTGCTTCTGGGAAATGCCTTGGCCAGCACTCAGATATGGGGCACAGGAACTACTCTTCCAGTTCTTAAACAGAAAGGGACAGCGATGCAGAGCGGGTGATGGGTGCTCAGAAATCCCCGGAAGGGATAAGGGTACAGGGTTTCTAGGAAAGATCATCTGCCCACTAGGGGCCAAGCAAAAAGGTGGAAAAGTGAGAGGTCCGCCCCAAAACCCCTGTGTTCAATGACCTGTGCAGTCACTGCAGTTCAGGGTTCAGACACGTGTACAGTGGAATGCTCTTGTCAGAGCCACGGCTGAGGCAATAAGAAAATGGGACCCTCTAGCTGCTGCCCTGCACACCTCATGCCGGAGTGTCTGGTGGGACCCAGTTTGCTCGCAGAACCATAGCCGAGAGGGAGGCTGTGGCTGTAGATTTCAGTTTTCCAGTTTGGCATTTGGGGCAGCATCCTGGAGGGATCAGCATGAGCTCTGCGAGCCAGCTCACCGCGCCCCCAGCCTGGAGGTGTGCAGAGCCCAACTCTACCCATGGGAATCAGGGCGGGGCTTTGGTTCGACGGTGGTGGGGAGGAGCAGAGCAGCTTCCTCGTTTCCTGTTGGATGTAGGCGGGACAACTAGGTCTGTTTCCGCAGGAAGCCATCTTGGCTTCTCATTTAGCCTGTGAATGAAGCCAGTAGAGTGAAGAACAGAACCAGTGTGAGACACCTACGGATGTACATGAGGTCCCGAGTGGGGAGGTGATTTGTTCTACTCACAGGACAGCGGGTGGGCAAAGGTAGGTCTAGGACACCAGCCACCTGACTTCCAGTGCAGGCTGCCCCGTCACATGGCCCTCAGCCTCTGCTTAGCACCTGCAACTCCTTGTTCCTAACTGTAGCGTTCCTACCCGCACTGGAAGGGTCTCACCATCCTTATTTACTGGCATGGAAAGTGGCTGATTGATCTGAACCCACTGAGTGAGGAGCAGCGTTGCCTGAGACGGAGCCTGAGCAGAAAAGCACTGCGCGCACATTCTGTGACAGACCTGGTGGAGCCTGGTACGTATGAATAGCTGGATGGTGAGGAGCTCAGAGCGGCTTTGAAAACACCCTAGGGCACAGTGAAATGTGGCCATACCGGTTCAGGCTATTTTAAGCTTCGGAAACCAAGGGAGGTGAGGTGGGGTGAACCAGTGGGTTCCCAGGACAGATGAGTTCCAGGCCAGCTTTCTCTGTGCCTCCAAGGTCACCTTGGCCCTTTCCCTGACTTTGCTCCCCTTTTCCCTCATCCCTGGGAAAGGATGGGAAGGAAAGACCCTCTGACTTCAGGGAAGTGAACTAAGAAGGAGTCTGAGTGGAAGGAAAACCTGGTCCAGAGGACTCAGCTTAGCCAGAAAAATGAGCAAAGATATTGACAGATCCTGCATCTTCTCCTTAAATTTACTGGCTATATTTCTTTTCTGTAATCTTGTCACCAATTCCATTTTTCCTTTTGTGACAGGAAGAAACAGAGGCTCAGAGGAGTGAATCCTGTGCCCACGATTACCTGGTGAGCTGGGACTTGAAAACAGGTGGGTCTGAGCTTCTGTTATATGCTGTGGCATCAAATCCAGCCTTGTCAGAACTGCCCATTACCACACATTGGATATTTCTAGTCCTCCCAATAGCTCTGGAAGTTCCATCTAATAAACCCTTTATTTTTCAGAATAGGAGGCTGAGGCTTAGTGGAGTTTTAAAACTCTGAATAGAGACATATAAAGGCATACAGGTTATAGAGCAGCGCTAGGTGTGTCCAGTTCTTATCTATCCATAAGAATTGACCTTTATATTGTATACAGATTTTTAAGGCTCTGAAGCAATTTCACAGACTCTTTCATGACACTTTCAATTTTCTCCTAATTTTTCACTGAGGAAATAAGTTCTAAAAGCATAAATGACTGGGTCAAGATTACCCAGCTAATGGATAGATGGAATAGGACCCAGACTGCAGGTACTTTGGCAGTGTTTTAGCCAACTTTTATTGCCAATGAGATGTTTTGTCTTCCTTTGTGTAGCTGATCATCACTGGGCAGTGGTTTCTACCACTTTGCCTTTAGGTGTATCTATTCACATTATCGTTTGTCAAGTAGTGAATGATCTGAAATACACAGAGATGTAATAGCAGAATATAATAGATACTAAAATTCTTTTCAAGAGAGGATTCTTCTCAAGACGTGAATCTTCGGGTCATTCAGTGTTGAAACCATAATCCTTTGCAACTGAAATATACTGTGGGCATATCCATTCTGTCACCTATAATCCTTTGTGACAGAAATTCTAAGTGCAACTCAACTGATGCCTCGATATTTTATTAGATTCTTCTTTATATTCCCTGACAGACCTTGCCTGAGGCTTGGGGATGTAGTGAGAGACAAATAAGCCTAGAATCTGGAATCTCTAATCAAGGAGGGTCTAGAAAAGGTCTAGAACAATGGTAGCGAACCTATATAGCACACATGCCACAGCGGTCTGTTATATTAACATTGATAGCTCTGAAAGGTTCACGACGAATGGTCTAGAACCTAGAACGCAGAGACCAGTGGGCATTTGATGTGATTTGCTCTGCCTTGAGTTCTTCAGAAGATGCAGTTTTAAATGCAAATAACAGTATGATAAAGAGCCATATTTTAATTCTTTGATTTACCCTCATCTTTTTATTAAATCAAATCAAACAAATATTTACCTAGCCTCTGTGCTGTGCTGGGCACCCTAGAAGCCAGACACTTAGGGTACAGAAATGAACGAAGCTGAGTTTCTGTCCTAGAGTCTATAATTTAGTGAGAAAAATGATCCCATGGATGATGCCCAGCTCCAAAACTGAGCACATCACCCAAACAAGCTAAGTGTCAGAACTAAGGAAAACCCATCAGCTTATCCTTGGTGGGGATGCACGGATGTCTGAAAGTCTAGAAGCCTGCATAGTCGTTTTCTGAGGCCATGTTGTGGGGAGGAGTTTCAGACAATGAGAATCCCCCTCAGAAGACCTGTGGATGGAAGAAGCTGGAATAAGTAAGGAGCTGAGTACTGCTGGAGTGGGGATTCTGGGGAGAGCATCACTGTGCCAGCAATGAGAAAAGTCACTAAGACACAGTGCAGTGCAAGAGCGGTCGAGGAAGCAGATGCAAGTTGGAAGCAGTTGCCGGTTGTCTTCCGAGGAGGGCCACGTGTTACAGGAAGGAAGGTATATCTTCTCCTGGAGGCACCAAAGAGCTATTGAAGAGGTTCCGCAGGAATGTGACTAAACCAGGTTTCTATTTTAGAAAGGTTTCCCTGGCTGCTGCTGCGGAGGAACTCCATTTGTAAGACCAGCAAGCAGGAAGCCACTTAGGATATCGGTGATGAGAAAGAGGAGAGGAAGGGCATTCAGTGAGCCCAGTGAGGTGTGATGGAACCAAGGGTGTATGGATCTGGATAATTATGGAGAGGACAGCAAGGGATTCATTTTTTAAACTGAGTGTTTGAATAGTCAACATACTTAAAAAAAAAAAAAGAGGCAGAGATACTTAACCAAAACTGAAAAAGTAAGAGATTATGGTGTACAGGAAGTTGGGTAAATAAAGAAGAGAAAACTACTCAGGTATTCTGTCATTTAAGCACAATTAATATGTCTATTTTTCTTTCCATGTTAGCCTTACTTTCCAAGGCAAAGTTAATTCTTAGGTGATGTCGAGTATTGGATAGTTAGCCGGCATCACTGTGTGGTATGTCAGACTGGTGAAAGGCTCACTTTGGAGGGAGGGCAGTCCTCATGTCTCACTGGAGGAGGCCGGGCTTCTAACATATTCACGAGCCAGTCAGTTGGACTCAGGATTGGATCGTGAGCATTTTGTAGTTGCATCAACTCTGAACCTTGGTGCATCCAATTATTTGTTCTCTTCTACTTCCCCATAGGCAGTAAAAATGGGCAAGATTATGCAGCTCCTTATATCACTGTGTCCTAAAAAAAATTCAGCTTGAGTTGCCAAGAGACAGTAGTGTTTGGATTCATGTTTGCTGTGGCATATGTGGCTTGTTGGAGAAGTTGGTGGGGAAATAATTGATCTTTCATTTAGCCCCCTGTTTCGCTGCCAGGATGTTTTCTGAATATGGTTCAGCCTTCTGCCTTGCTCCACAAGGAGTGTCCAGCCCAAAAAAGAGAAAGCAATTGATGAGACACCCACAGAAAAGCCATCCTGCAACTAGAACAATTTGCTGTTGGCAAGATCTAAGTCTTCCATAGGCATGGGGAGAAAGCTGAAGCCCTCCCTCTTCGGGGAAGGTGACATTGTAGGCAGAGCATCAGCAGTCTCAGCTTTGAATGAAAAGCCTCAGGGGGACATCCGAACAGTGCTCTTATTCTGTGTTATCAGGCCGAAGGGTGATCTTAGGCAAAGGAGACATTTGACAGGGAAAGGCCGGCTCAGAAAGGGAGCCAACCCAGCTTGCTAAACAGCAGGACAGTCTCAATGGAGCCTTGGCAATTCCAATGCCCTGTGTTCATTCTTCAGATTCTCCCAGGGCCCTCATGGCCTTCCTCCTTCTGGGCATCTACTGGGAGGGAATGTGGTGACCAGTGAGCTGGGCACATTCAAATCAGTGAGGGAAATGGAAAGGGGCAGACGGATGGGGAGGAACTGGGCACATGCCACTGACCAAAACCAAGAGTTGGAACAGTCTTTATCTGTCACATGCCTTCAGTGGGGAGAGCAGTAGGACATCTAACGGTATGTTCTCTGGGGCTGTGCCCAGGCTCATTTTCCATGACAATGGTTGCTCTATGCTCTTTCAGGGAGCTTTGAAATATCTTTGTGGGACCCTGGAGGCATTGTGTCCAAAGTTGGAAAAGGTTCCCCTTGGACTTCCGGCTCAGGCTGTGAGTTACCTAGGAGGCCAGACAGGCATTTCCCCTGGTCAGGCCCATCATTCTTGCTGAGGAGTGACTTTACTGGCCAGGCAGAGCTGTCCGGGACACAGCAGCCCTGACCAATGGGCTCTTTCATGCTGGCTAGAATGAAGGCTGGACTTTTCTCTCTCCACACGGGCACTGAGGGGTTTTTGCAAGACAACATGTCAGAGTATTTGTTTGACTTCCCGCTGGCCTCACCTTTCATAGTCTATGTACGTGAACGTGCATGGAGCAGCCAGAGAGAAAACGATGCTTGGAAACCGGTGCCAGGCTGGGCCACCCTGGCAGGAGCAGACACTTAGTAGTCAGTA
The DNA here is from genome assembly GCA_004025085.1 of Thryonomys swinderianus. NCBI lineage: Eukaryota > Metazoa > Chordata > Mammalia > Rodentia > Thryonomyidae > Thryonomys > Thryonomys swinderianus. The sequence goes on from PVIC010009587.1 coordinate 39,453, forward strand.
AAGCTGTGAGCTGGTTTTGAAGCTTACTGATCTCAGAAAAACAGATAATGAGGAACTACTGATACAGGAGTCATGTTACAGCCAAAGAAAAATGTAAGCACTCTGTTCTTTTGAGACCAATAAATGTAGTGAACAGGGAAATGCCAAAAAGCATGACTCATAGTGTGCCCTGTCCATGCATCTCACTTCTATTCATACACAAAAGGGAGCTTCTTACTTTCAAGTCACCTTCATAAAAAGATGTAACTTAGGAAGGGAACTGGGTTATAATTATGTGTGTGTGTTTGTGTGTGTGTGTGTGTGTGTGTGTGTATTCAAAGTAACTCTTAAGTAGAGTATCTCAGTGCAGCTTAATCTCTCTGTCAACATGCAGACCAGATGGGGCCCATATCCACCCCTGGGCATAAGAGTCTGGGTGGACTCTCTCCATAAGGAAGTTCATCTCCTATTAATCTTATTGGAACATTTCACTAGGTGACCTCACAGGCTTCCTTGGCTTAACTGCACCATTCCTGAAGGGAGAGAATACCAAGAGAAACTTTCCTAATTTTTTTGGTGGCAAGTGACAGAAACCAAATTTCAGCCACTACTTTTAAAAACCAAAAAAACCGGAAGGATGGTGGAGAGCCTGAAATTGTTTAGGTGTTGTAGTTTAGAAAATGCAACTCCCAAAAGGAAAACAAAATTGTTTCCAGAAGAATGGAGAAGAGGAGCAAGTTGGGCAGAAGTAACAGATGTTCACCACAACCTCTGCCTTGGTACCTGGAGAAGACAGTAGCAGACTCTTGCAGAAATCTTCTGCTTTCATTGCCAGCAGGCCACCTCTCGTTTAGGAGCCCAGAATCCATGGCATACATCCCAGTGAAAATCCTAGACTATCTAGTGCACATTCTAGGAAGATCAGGGTCCACTAATCAGCTTTGCATTGGCAATAGCCCAAGAATACAAAATTGAAATGATCCTGCAGTGCTAGAATCTGACGGCAGGGATGAAGTTGGTGTAGCAAGAAAATTTAATTAAAAGTTCTTTCCTTTCCATCTCAGCCAATCACCTATATTCAAGATTACTAAGAGTAGACTTTTTTTTTTAATTGAATTCTTTATTGGTACAATTTATATACATCTCAAAATCACATATAACATTGGGAAATTTGTACCAGTATATGCCACAAGTTAATTCTCATTTTTACCCACATCCCTACCCACTCCCCCCTCCTCCCCCCTTATACATGCTCTTTTATTTTCTTTCTGTATCATATTTATTCCTTCCCCTAAGAGTAGACTTTTGACTATATTCAACTTGTGCTGTTTCATATCACCCAATATCACGGCTTGCTCTGTTGACTCAGGAAAGGAACAGGGACTTGCTAGAGTGAGGTCAGATAAGGACATTTTTATGGAGATTAAGTGAGCTCAGAGAAGGGGAATGGGAGACGGGAGATGATTCTTGGGTCAGGCCAGGGATGTCAATAGTAGCATCTGCCCTTGCTACCACTCACTAGCAATATGTGTGCTTCCATGTTTTGAGCTCTGTGTTTCTGTTAGGCTACAAGCAAAACACTCATTTTAGTTACACCTGTGTCTCACAAAGACCCAACATGAAGGAAGTATTCCTCCTATTTTGTTCAGTGAGCTCATCTTAAGATCTGCCATATAAAACATCAGCTAGCTGTCTGCTTGTATCAAGTCTGCTCTCATTTGATTGCTGTGATCCCTCTGACTTTCTCCCAAACCTCCAAATTGCCTCTGGCTATCACAATCTCTTAACCTCTTATATATCATAGGATTTGGGGTTAGCTTCAACCACTAAAGGTCTGTTCTACTTTATTGGCTCAAAATCTTGAGTCAAGAGGATGTCATGGGTATGTCCAGATGTCCTCCAAAGCCTCATGCAGTCATAGTGGGGCTTTTGCTGTGCATGATTGAATCAAGTGCAATGCTAAGATTAAGGGTCCAGTCTTTACTGTCAGCATTTTTATCAGAGCTCCGAAGACAAGAATACTGATAGAATTGCTGCCAGTGAAGAACAGGTTCCTGGATAGACAGGATACAATAAAAAGGACAGAAAGAGGTTTGCTACTAGTTATTTGTAGTTTGTCACTTGTTCCTTGCTTTTGCTGTCTTCCGCCTGCCATGAACTATTTATCCTCTGAGATGCCCCTCTGCCATACCACCCTGCCTTGAAACCTCTACAAACTGTGAGCTAAGTAACCTTTCCTCTTTTAACCTTGAATATTGGGTGTTTTGTCTCAACAACAGGCAAAATAGCTAAGATAGCTTAACAGAGGAAACAAAGAGAAAGAATCAGATCATCTGTTGGAATCAAGGCCTAGATCATGAGCCAACCAGCAGATTGCCTGCCCTTGAGCCTTATGCCCGTTTTGGTCATTAGCTGAAGTGAGAGGCAAAGGCTGCTATCAGTGTAGTCAAAACATAGGTTTTGAGGCTGGCCTTTAGCTCAAGTGGTTTCTGCACCTACTTTGGAAGCACAAGGGCCTGAGTTTAATCCCCATTACCACAAAAGCAAATAAACAAAACACAAACAAACAAAAACCATAGGTTTTTGGGTGACAGAGTCTGTAGGCTTTGTTGTATTTTACCATGACCTGCTAAATTTCCATAGGAAATTATTTGTGGCATTTAAATTTTTTAAAAATTAGTATGTATTTAAGTTACATAATGATTACATTCCTTGTGGGGAGTTGGTACAGGTACATAGAACATCTTAATTCTTTTTTCACCATTTTCCCTATTCTCTCTCCCCTTAATCTTTGGGTCCCCCTCCCATGTGCAAAAGATCTTTCTCTCTATTTCTTATTATCTTTTATTTTGCTCTTTATTTTTTAGGTTTCTCACAGAAGAGAAACTATGCCATATTTAAGCTGTATATCCTTCACTTATTATTAGGGCTCCATTTTCCTAAATATGACTCATTTATTCTTCTTTATAGCATAGTGTGTTCTATTATGTATAAATAACACATTTTGTTTATCTGTTCATCTATTGAAGGATATATAAGCCATTTCCAAGATTTAGCTATTATGGATTGGACTGCAATAAACATGAGTAGGCATGTATCTCTGTAATACACATCTAACTCTTTTGGAAAATTACCTGAAAGTGGAATAGCAGAGTAGAATAGAATTTGTAGTATTTTTGATGCCTAAGATGTAGATGTATTTTTGTTTCCAAATATTTATGTTTTATTCTTTCAGGTACCCAGACTCTACTAGTTTAGGACTACTTTAAATTATGGTTTAATTATGGCTTAAGGTTACTTTAAAAATGGCTTAAGGTTTCTTTGACCATCTATGCAATATGAAATGCAGATCTTGTGGTGAAATAAATGGTGGTTCCACCAAATATGCTCACTTCCTAAACTCTAAATCTATTCATGGTCCCTTATTTGGAATAGCAGTTTCTGTGCGTATAATTAAGCTGAAGGCTTTCAAGATGAAGTCATCTTGGATAATCTAGGTGGACCTTAAGTCCAAGAACAAGTCTGCTTATGAGGGACGTGAAGATTGGAAATACACAACAAAGAGGTAGCAGAGTTTGGAGTGCTGCAGGACAAATCAAGAAATGCCAGCACTCATCCAAATGTTGAAAAGGTAAGGGGCAGAGTTTCCCCAGAACCCTTAGAGGGAGTCTAGCCTAGCTAGCACCTTTATGTTAGACTTCTGGCCTCCAGAACTGTCAGAGGACAGTTGTTTTAAGCCACCCAGTTTGGAGTAATTTATATAGGCTCCAATCCATATAAGGGCTACTCAGTCATTATATCTCTTCTAGGATTTAGTGTCTTTCCTTCCCAATTCAACACCAGGACAAGATTCCTTGCTTTCTTCTGGAATAGAGAACTTAAAAGCTGTAAAGACATTTTACTATAAAATAGCTTGTCACAGTGGTGTGGATGCTGGCGGAAGATTTAAGATTCCCAGGTCAGAAACAAAGGAAATGTTGTTACTCTTGCAATAGCAGTGGCCAGAGTATTGGGATTTGTGTTAGTTCCCATTCTCAGATCCCAAGAATGACATGAAAACAATCATATAATGCCTGCACATATAACTCATTTCACCATAAGAAGGAAACCTATGGTTGAGTGATCTGAATATTTTATATTGGCCAGGGGATACATCTCCCTTTGGTACCAAGGAGACATTAACTTTGTTGAAGTGGATAATAAGCTTATGTGCCCTGAAGGGAGACACTGTCTCCACCGTTCAAAACTGTTCTTTGCTTTCGAGGGAGAAACTCTGTCTTGTAAGGCAACTCATTATACAAACATCCTCAACAAACAATAGTCCAGAATGGAGGGAGTCAGTGCTTCCCTTCTAAGATGCACAGAAACATTGATGATCCCTGGAGAGCTCTCTCCCAGTGCTCATGGGGTTAAGAGTGGGAAAATGGTTGGATTTTCTTATACTTCACTCTTGCTCCAAAGGTGTGCTCGTTATTGATTGCTATACAACCCAACTTCTCCTATACCAGCAACAGATGAGAATAGCTCACGCATACCTGCCTGATGATATCAACAGCAATATCATAGGTATCGAATGATTTCTCATATAAAATGACAAAGAGAGAAATGCGTTGATTTCGGTGGGGGTGAAAATCTGTGTTTATAAAATACTAAAAGATTTAGTACAAATTATTGCAGCCCATTGCCCTGCAAGACCCTTTGAGTAGGCTTTCAAAGACGTCTAAAAGCAGAATCCTAAACTGTTTTTAGTAGCGATAGCATAGTTAAGAACAAAACAACCCCATTTCCCAGGATGTCTGTCTTGAAGGCCTTCTTCTGTATCTGTGGTTCAGTATGATAGTTCAACAGCAAGTACATTCGCCTATAATTCTTTCTCTTATTTACTGAGCTCCACAAGCATTAAATTGTAAGGAGGAATTCATGAAGAAATACCGACAAGGAGTACAATAAGAGAATGAAAACAGTACCCATGGCGTGTCTCTACTGGAAGGGACATTTCTATCTACAGAGCCTCAGTTGTCAATATCTAACTCAAGGCTTAACTTGAAGCAGAAAGAGGGAAAATTTAGAAAAACTTACCCAGGCCCTGTGATCTGTTTCTATGGCTGTTTCCATATGTGAAGTGCTCCTCATTCCAGGAAACTTTTCCATCCCGCTGTTTCTTTGCAGTATTTCACCAACTACCAACTGAGTTTTGTAGCCCATTTGGGATTTTAAATCCTAAAACTGATTAGAATGAATAAAGTCCTACCTCAGTTCAACAGAAATGTTTGCTTATTACTGAGTCCATTGGTATAAAACTAAACTCCATAGAGACAGAAGCCAATATCATAGAAGTATAGAATTGCTTAAACTGGGGTAGGGGTTGCAAAGAAGAGAAAATTCCAATTGCCTTTTAAGTGCAGAATTTCTGAAATTAATACTTAGTCCAGGATATACCCAACCACTGAGATGTGAACTTTCTTTTTCCTCTTCCTCTTTTTTTTTATTTTTGCCTTTTTATTTTTGAGAGTAAAGCACATGTTTCCCTCTGCGTCAGCAAACAAGACAAATACTGGGTTTAAGGGAACCAGAGGACATGAACTTGAACTAAGTTTGAAAATATAGACTATCCTAGATTGTATCTCTAGATTATGAGACATTTTGATATAGAGCTGAACGTAATTCTTTTCTCCTCCAAAGAACCAGTTACCCTTTGTTCTGGAAGCAGAAAGAGTTCACATTTCCCAGGATGAAAAAAATTACATCTCTAATTGAGCAAAAAATCACAGTTTCTCAAGATTTATTTTCCTCCCT
>PVIC010009588.1:0-45285 GCA_004025085.1 Thryonomys swinderianus
TCTCCTGGGAACCATCTCTAGCTCTGGAGTGTTTGAAGCAAGAGGGAAGGATCTAAGCCCCCTGCTGCTGTCAGGGGGCAGCCCAGCTGGCTGGGGGAAGATGGCTCTGTGTTGGGATGGGCAGTGGAACGTTGAACTCAGATGGTTTTTCTTTGGAGTTGGTTTGGAGGCAATTCTATTCTGTATCATTACTAATAAGCAGAGAAAAAAATGAAAATGGCATGAATTAACTTGATAAAAGAATGTGTTTCGTATTCGGTAGAATTAAAAATGATCTGAACTCACAGAATAGCCCCAGAGAAACAGAAGTATCATCCCACAGCACTTGTTTCTTCCTTTCAAAAACTTAAACTGTTTCAAGGAAAATTGGTCCTCACTTCGGGAGAAAAGTATGTAACACATTATAACAAAAGGAGGATTTGGGAGCTCAATAGAAAATTTATCCAAAAATATGATGCTGGCCAATGGCCTGGGGTAGGAGTATTTGGTCTGAAGAAATTAGAAACCACATGTTAAGTTGAGCTCTTCAGTATACACGCAGCCTTCGCAACAGAAGAATACAAGTTCCAAGTTTTCTCATTGTCTCTGTGAGATCCAGTGTAGCTTCAATAACTCTAGGCAACCATCACCTGCAAAGACAGCTTCTCAAAGACTAGTAGCCAAAAGATTGAATACTGAGTAAGTAAATAGCCACTGAATAAATAGCCAAAGGGCTCTCTGAAAACCAAAGTGTAGCTACCTGGGTCAATTAAATCTATATCTTTTGTTCTATCAAAATATATTGCAGGAATGTAATATGGTGGGATCATAACAAAATTAACCAACGGTTAATGCTATCTCCCAGGCCAAAATACCATTTTTATTTTACCGTGATTTTTCATCATTAATGGAGGTTTTCTCTGGTGAGAGGATAAGTGCTTTTTTTTCCTTCTACTCTTATGTATTTCCATTCTAATATCACATTTCTTTCATAATGATTTTAAATAGATGTGGTTTATGCTTTGTCCTAAACTTACTGGTCCCCATTCAAGTGAGTAGAGACAGTCCTCGCTAGTCATAGCAACCCATAGGCTTTAGCCGCCAGAGATGACCATTGGGGTCAATGGAAGATGTCTTCTCTTGAGTAGCGGAAGCCCCCATGCACATATCCCTCTTTTTTTCTCCTTCTTTCTTTGTGAGGTTGTCTTTAAAATCAAAGTTATTTCTAGGCATGGTAGCCCATAATCCCAATACTTGGGAAGCTGAGCCACGAGGATTTTGTGGCGTTCAAGGCCTTGTCTCAAACAAAAGAAAAAGGAAAGAAAGAAAGAAAGAAAGAAAGAAAGAAAGAAAGAAAGAAAGAAAGAAAGAAAGAAAGAAAGAAAGAGAAATCAAAGGTATTTATCTCTTTTGTTTTAAAATTCTGTTCAAATTTTAACATTTCCAGTAGTACAAAATGTCATATAGTTATTTCCTCCAATGCCAAAATTTTTTCTTTTATCATTGCAGGAAATTGATATCATGCTAAGTTAGTGCTTTACCTCTGAGTTACATCACCAGACTTCTTTCACCTTTTTTTTTTTTTTGAGACAGGGTCTTGCTTTGTAGTTCAAGCTGGCCCTGAGCTCACTATGTAGCCCAGGCAAGCCTTGAACTCAGCAGTCCTCCTGTCTCTGCCCGCCCCCCCCCCCCAGTGCTAGGATGATAGGCGTGAACCACCACGCCTGGCACTGTGGTATGTGGTATTGATTGCTGGTGGGCGTGAGTCACCACGCCCAGCATTCTCTGTGGTCACCGGGATCGAACTCAGGACCTTGCGCTTGCGAGGCAGGTGCCAGAACCACTGAGCTAAATCTCCGGCCCTTCTTTCACCTTTTAAATCTTGAATCCATCTGCAATATATATGTATATATATTTTTCATTACTTTTAAACCTCAACTCAGCAAGAATTTTTCCCAGATAGGAATAAAATGCTCGATTTAAGCCAAAAGTTTTCCTTCCTTCTCTCTTACTTAAAAAAAATTTTTTTTTCCATGTAGGTTGACCACCTCCCTCGATCGTATTTAAAGAGAATGAAACAGTTTGAAGGATCTTTGGTCCCCCTGATGGTCCCATGACCTTGGACGAGTCTGCTCCTCTCTGTGGTCTGAGTGTCCCTCTCTGTAAGATGAGCTGGTTAAATTAGACAGGTCGTGTGGTCACTTTCAGTTCTGAAATCTGATGAGCCCCTGGCCGGCCTGGACTAGTGCATGATTCCTCTGCAGCTGTGCTCCTGAGCTGACCTCCCTCTCACACATCCTCTTGGCTTTTCCGTCCCCTCAGTGACCCAGAGCAGAGAACACCGTCTTCAGGTGCTCTGGTGGAAGTACTTTCCAAGAAGCCCACAGGCAACATACTTTGGATTCCTAAGATTCAAGCCTCCCTGGAACTTGAAGGCTGGACAGATTCTGCCTCTTAGGGAAAACAGTGAGAACTGTGCTCCAGGGCTCAGGAGAGCAGAGCGGAACAGTGACTCCATTAAGTCCCAATCTTGTCCTCCAAGTCCTTCCAGTCTCAGAGGAAACACCTGACTGTGAACTTCAGAGGCACCAGGCAGTGCTGTTAGTCGCCAAGCAGCGCCTAGTGTTTGAGTCTGACTTGGGAGGCAAATTTCTATGAGTTTTCTGAAGGCCACTGACAGGAAATTGGTAATGAAATCAATGGTGAAACCTGGTTTGGATGGGAGAGAGATTTGCGGATAGCACAAAGAGGGAACGCACAGAAAGAGCCACATGGGTTTTCTGAGCGCTGGTCGGGGTCTCAGTCCTCTTGGTGCCACTACAGCAGAATATTGCAGACTGACTATGGAACAGAAATCCACTGGCTCCCGATTCTGGCAGCTAAAAAGCCCAAGACTAGGGGTCTTCTTGCTGTTAGAACACAGTAGAAGAACCAGGTGGCAGGAGGCAACCTGAATGGAATTAAAGGAGTTGAGCAGTTATAGTTAAGAAAATACTAAATATGGGACAGTTTAGAAATGTCCCCATGCAGGTAGAGGGTTATTTCCCAGTTTCCCTTTGGTTTGGAGTTTTGTGCCTTAGTAGGACTCTTTCTCACCTCTGTGTACAGTGATGGAGGCACATGGGATTGGTCCTCAGGTTCTGCTGACTTGATGGTTACTGTTTTGTTATTTGTCAATAAACACTTGTACTCAGACTTTCCTAGAAGTGATTTGTATGAAATGCTACACAAATAGTAGTGTGGTACTTAGTAGCACACGGTGAGCATTCATGTAATTACGAATAGTTAAATGCAGTTGTGCATTGCTACAAAGAGTTTTAAAAGCTTGCCTACTATGAAGTAACTCTGTTCTTAAGTAGCAAATCATTAAATAGAGTCCCACAAAGTATAGCCTGAGGCTGAGGAGACTGCAGAGGAAAAGGAAAAAAGTGCCTTGGGAAGCACAGGGACCTCATTTTTCTGCTTCCCTGCCTCATGAGTTACCCCTCAGAGGACACACACAAGGCTGCTTCCAGACAGGTGGAGATGTGTCTTTCAATATTTGAGGGATGTGTTTCTATGGATGCCGCATCCATTCTTTCCCTTTTGACATCTTGTCCTGTCATCCCACACATTTGTGAAGTTAAAGCAGCAGTTGAAAAGTGCTCCTCCAGCCTTGTGAAACAGACCTGCAGGGGGCTGGAGATTTAGTTCAGTGGTTCTGGCTTCTGCCTGGCAAGTGCAAGGTCCTGAGTTCGATCCCCAGTAACCACACACCACAATGCTGGACATGGTGGCTCATACCAGTCCTCCCAACACTCAGGAGGTGTTGGGAACAATCCTTTTTGGGAGAAATAATAGGAAGGTCAAAACTGACCAGTCCTTCCTACAGACAGACTTTGGACTTAACTATGTTGCAAAAGAATCCTGTTTGGGAGAAATAATTGGAACACTCTTCCTGGCAACAAGGACTCGGGTCGTCCCACATGCTGTGATGCTTCAAGGTGGAACTGCTCCATTGCCGGGTTTGCCTTGCCTTCTGAAGCTTTGTTACATTTTTGTTACTAGAGTGGTGCCGAATAAAATTTGTGGCAGGCTGGGGCCTGGGGTCTTTTGCCACCCAGAGTAGCATGGATCAGGCCTAAGCTCAGTTTCTCTAAGCTATATATTATTTCGCTGTGTGCCGTGGACTTACAGGAGAATAGAACCACAGTCCAGAGGTCCTGGTTACGTTCCCTTTCCCAGGCGGGATCCCACAAGGAGGCAGAGGCAGGAGGATTGCTGAATTCAAGGCTAGCCTGGGCTGCACAGTGAGCTCAGGGCCAGTCCGGATTACAAAGCAAGACCCTGTTTCAAAAAACCCCAAAACACAGGCCCGCAGCTTGTGTCAAGGAGTGAACGACTCCCCTCCCTCCCTACTTCAAAGGCCAGAGACCAGGGACAGAGCTGTGTCTGGCTTCCCTACTCTGCCTGATTTACAGCCCCACCCCCTGCTCTTCTGCATACTTTCCCACGTGAAGTGGGTTATTTATCTTCCTTACCAGTCAATTCAACTCCTTCCAAAAGAACGCTCCCCCAAGCACTGCTGTAATTTATTCCAGGGCTGAATCGCTATTGTAATCACAAGGTTCTGAAAATAGCTTCTATTGCTCCTGCAGCTGCAACCACTGCCTAAACCTTTCCCCTCTCTTCCTGCTGCTTTTCAGCCAGAGTCTAACAGCCCTGGAAACCTCGTATGATCCAGCTCTGCCTGCCTTTCTGGCTCCAGTCCGGTGCTGGTATAATCCCCGCTCCCCCGTGTCGCGCCACAGGTCCAGTGCTTTCCTGCTCCTGGACCAGCCTCTTCCTTGGCCCCAGAGCGGTTTCTTGTTCTCCTCTGGTCTTTTTCCACCCTGTCCTTCTGGAATCCTCTTCCCTAACCCCCAAGGCATGGTTGGCCGTCCCAGTGTGCACACACCTCGGTAGTCCTATCTTATTATTTAGGCGGATGTGTGTCCAAAGCTTGGCTTCCTCTGAAAGCTCTTAAGTCCTCCCTGGACAAGGATCACTCCTGGCCGGTCACTCGGCACCTGCTTCTTGCACAGCGTCTGGCACATGATGCATAATTATTATGCACTTTTAAAAAATGAATTTCTGTCCGAACAACATCCCTATGGCTGGGAGTTGAAGAGCGATGATCATTTCCTTTGTTCTAGGGTTTAGGTTTCAAAACTTGTTGACTTTTGAGATGGTCAGATTCACAGTTATAAGAAATAATTCGTATTTTCTGGACTCACCTTCCCCCCTGCAAAACTACAGTACAGTATCGAAGCCAAGAGACTGAGGTTGATAGAGTGTACTGATCTTAGATTTTTACTAACTTCGCTGTACGCAGTTGTGTTTATTATGTATTTTAGTTTTTCTTGGTTTTATCATATGTGTAGATCTAGCACAAAATCTAGGATAGTTTCATCGGAAGGACTCTGTCTCTCTTTCATAGTTACATCCACCTCTCCCGGTCCTCTCCTTCCAGCTCTGGTGTTCGGTTGATCTTATCTTCAGAGTTTTGAGTCACTTTCACAGTGTTACATACTGAGAAAAAAGAGAATTAAGTCGTGTCATGTACAGATACAAATTCTCAATGTTGATTATAATCATAATGTGTACATAAAATGTACTGATGAAATCAATTAAAAAATGCATGTTACGTACATTGACTCAAGCAGTATATACGCCTTTGAGATTTCTTTTGCATTTGGCACGATTCCCTGGACATGCACCCTTGGTGTCGTGTAAGTCGGTGGTTTTCTCTGTTTTAGTTCGGAGTGCTATTCCGTGGTGTTGATGTAGTAGCATTGTTTGTTTAGCCAGTTCATTATCCTGCGATGTTTGGGTATCTAGTTTTTGACCACTATACATACATCTGCTCTGAGTGTTCGTCCACAGCTTCTTGGATGAACCTACATTTCCATTTCTCTTGGATAAATGCACAAAGAATATAGTTTCTGGGTCATATGGTAAGCATATGTTTAGGTTTATGGTAAGCATATGCTCTTGGAGTAGCTGTACCATTTTACATACACGCTAGCAATGTGTGAATGGATTGGTTTCTCCATACTGGTGCTTCCTGCCATCATTTTTGTTTCTTTTCATGTTAGTCTTTCTAATGCACTATGCAGTAGTAGCTCCTTGTGGGCTTCCTTTGCCCTCTGTGCTGGTTAATGTGGTGAGTTTTCTCTTCATGGAGACCCTTGCCAATTTATGTCCTAGTCTGTCTGTCTTTTGCTCTTTCCCTAGTTTCTGGTAGTTTTTAACTGTTGACCTTTGAGAGCTCCTTATATATTCTCGATATTAACAACTTCCGGTCACATGCAGATGACAAGACTGAGGGCCCAAGTGCGAGAACAACTTTTCCAGTTAGTAGCCGAGAAGGAAAAGGGGGAAATTGGCGTCTCCCAAAACTTGCAGCTCAGCTCGATGTCGCCTGACTCAGCAACCTGCCCCTGCTTTAGCCCACACAGTTCTGATGAAGCAAACGTTTCTTTTCTGGGCACGCGAGCTTCCAGGGTGAGCTGCCTAAAGTGCATCCTCTAAAGTTTCTGGTTGGATAATTATTATCTTGCCTCGATACCTACTGAAAACAGATGCCAAGGACTGCTGTGCTGAATCCTGCACACAGTAGGACCGTTCTGGCTTGCATCTAGAGTCATCTCCCCAAAGCCTCTGATGGTCTTAGATGGGACCTTTTCAGAGGTGGATGGATCTAGGCTGTGTGATGCTGGGAGTGGGGTGTGTGATTACTAAGTCAGTCCACAGATTTGTTTGGTGTAGTTCTGGTGTAGTTTTGGTGTAGTTCTGCTCTAAGGGCTGGTAGCCAGGGCAGAAAGAAGCTGCTGTTGTTCCGCATGGCTTGCTGCCACCTGTCTTCCCTGCTTTGCCTGAACTCTTTCTCCTCCGCAATGTCCCCTCCGCCATGGCACTCTGCCTTGGAGCTGTCTGACCACAAACTGTGAGCTAGACGAACCTTTCCTCCTTTAACTTTTGGCGTTGGGTATTTTGTCTCAGCAGTGAGAAAAAGTAAGTAAGACAAGGGCTGACAAGTACCACCACACTCAGTCCTGGGCACAGTAGGGCTGCCAAGTACCACAGCACCCAACCCCACACTCAGATGCTGCCCGTACCACATTCAGCTTCCCTGCTGCTCCCCTTCTCTCCTGTCTTTGTGTTTTTGCCCACTTAGTTGGCTTCTCTCTGTCCCCACAAAGCAGGGCCCCTGTGGTGTCCGCCTGGTCTTGGTACCCTTTTTCTTCTTCCCAGAATACTCTCTGCAGAGCAGATTCATAATGCCCCCCCCACCCCGGGCCTCCCTGACATTGGCTGGGCCTGGTTTCCATGTGGGTGTTTCATATTGTAGACCCTCTCAGTGTGACTCCATCCAGTCTCTGTAACTGACACAGTCCTCCTCTAACTTAATTACATTCCCATCATTTCCAATAAACTTCTTTCCACGGTACCATTTGCAAGGCATGGAGCTTCCTATCTGTTTGTAACTTTTTTTTTCCCTTCCATTTAGTTCCAGGAATTGGATTTCCTCACGAGGGTCATTGCTCAACTTCATGTCCAAATAATTTAGGGCAAAGCTTCTCCATCTGACGTGATGAGCTGGAAAACCCAAGTCCCAGCTTCCCAGGCAGAGGATCGGTAATACCTGTGCAGGCAGCTCTGTTGGTTCCCAGCAGATGGAAAATGAGTGATAGGAGCCTGTGGTCTCTTCCACTCCGATGGTTTGGTAAATTAGGCTGAGTCACTTGCATTTTTTTTTTTTATCGTCTCAAACCATCATAGAAACAGACCATTCTGTATTTTTCTTTCTTTTTCTTTTCTTTCTCTCTTTCTTTCTTTCTTCTTCCTTTCTTCCTTCCTTCCTTCCTTCCTTCCTTCCTTCCTTCCTTCCTTCCTTTCTCTCTCTCTCTCTCTCTCTCTCTCTCTTTCTTTCTTTCTTTCTTTCTTTCTTTCTTTCTTTCTTTCTTTCTTTCTTTCTTTCTTTCTTTCTTTCTTTCTCTCTTTCTCTCTTCCTTCCCTTCCCCTCTTCTCCTCCCTTCCCTTGTCTTCTCTTCTCTTCTTTCTTCTCCTCCTCTTCTTTCTCTTCTCCCTCTTTTCTTTTTTCTTTCTCTGATACCAGGGATTGAAATTGGGACTGTGTGCTTATGAGGCAGGCATGGGAACCACTGAGCTAAATCCCTGGCTCTCCATTACATCTTTCTAAAGCTGACCAGAGATGTTGGAATAATTTGGGAGTGAACTAATACCCCACTCTCTGATCTCAATAAGGAGGAAGGAAAGACATGACTCTCAGATCCATCTTTTGGGGAAAATGCATCTTTAAAGAATTATGAGAGAGAATAGTTAGCCGAGGAGGCCTTCAGTGAGGTCTTTGTTCTGGCACATCATACTCTCAGGGACCTATCTTTCTTTTTCTTGGTAGCACCCTCAGAATTTCCCCCAAGAAGCTAACTTTAATCTTCCGCTTGGTTTCAAGACTATATTAGATTGACTTCTTTTTTTTTTTCATTTTGGGAATGAATAATTAGGCAGCAGAAATTAAATTTACAAATTAAACTTTTTGCAAAGATTTCTTCCAGCTCCTCAGCCGCTGTGGGCAGGACAAGTGGCATCTCCTGCAGGGCCTTCACTTTGTGCTGCGATGTGGTGGCCAGACAGAGGAGCTATGCTCTGGACAGAGCAACACATCAGGAGTTGCACATCTGCTCTTCTGTCCCTTCGGGGTGAGGTTTCAGTGAGGATAAGAAATTTTCATAGCCCGGAGGACAAAGAAACCTGATGAGAAATACTGCTGATAATGCTGCATTTAAAACTGCAAAGGTCCAAGCACATGGTTTAACTGCTTTTATCTTTTAGCTTTTTGGTACCAGGGATAGAAATTAGGACCTTGTGGTTGCCAGGCAGGTGGGGCACCACTGAGCTACAGCCCTGGCCCTAACAGCTTTTATTTTAAAGATGAAGACAATGAGATTAAAACCTAATAATCCTGAAGCCCGCGGGTTACTGCAGGCCTAATTGGGGTCTCCTGTTAGTGTCTAATGCCCTGTCCTCTGAGGGCGTGCACTAGAATGCACATTCCCCTTTTCCACCCAGCTTTGAATTTCAATGAATTAAGACTACTCCTTCTCACAGCGTCTCCTAATGCTGTAGTTTATTCTTTTCTGATTTGTTTTCTTCTATCTCCCTTTTCTTTCTGTTCTTTTATTTTCTTTTTCTCTAACTGCTGCTTTCTATGAAGGGCATTTCTCTGGCTGTGGCCCTGACTCGTCTTCCCAGTCTCTTCTCAGGGTATATTGGCTGCTACACAACACAGGTATCTTCGGGGGGAAACTCTCACAATCAGGAGGCGAGGAGAGTGAAAGCTGAAACTTCTTGAAAAGACTAGTCCTGCTCTTTCAAAGTTAAACTTTCTTTTGGTTTCCACTAAAATTCAGGAAATGTAAGAGGAACAATGGCACATGATCCTAGGTGAAGTAGAGTAAATTCGACTCACTCCAATACGGACTGAGCAAACCCAGAGGTACTGGACTCCATCTACCATCTTTTAAAACATGTCATCTATGACCTTAAACTGAGCATGCTCTAAAATGTACCATGTACACTTGAGCATGCTCAGAAGTGTTCACTTTACACTGAGCATGCTCAACTGTGTGTCTGCCTCAAGTGCTTTCACAGGATAAACCCCTGTTGCTTCCTTTGCACAGGGAGAGCACTGCTTTGCAAATAACCCCAGCATTTCTGGCTGCAAGTGATGAATCTCTCTCTATTCTTTTATCTTCTGGTTGTGCTCACTGGCTCTGGCCTCACCAGGAGGAGACTCACTGAGTTCAGTCACACATCCCCCCATATCTTGCAGTCCCGGCGACACTTGCTAGCTCAAGAGAGCAAAGCTCTTTGACTTTGTTACTCATAGGCTCCAGGGAAAGAAGCAAAAGATGGGACCCTCGTTCTATATGGATTTCCATAAAATATGCTTATATATGAAGTATTTTCAGAAAGCAGCGGGTGCTGTCCAAAAAAGCCAATATGTAAGAACAAGGTAACAGATTTAAGGATGCTGATAATGATGGTGTTGATGACAGTAATACCCGGCCTCCCTGTTCCTCAGACCTCTTCAACTTTGCCTTCTCATTCCATGACCATCACCCTGGAGATGAGTCAGGCTGACACTGTTTGCACCCTTTTTTATAGCAGCCGAAGCTTTGATAAATAACCTTGTGTACCTAAGGGCCTCACAATAGGAAAGGAGATGAAATCAGGGTCCAGGCCTGTTTTAGAACTTTGATCCACGGCTCAACTGCTTCGGCGGAATGCAGTCTAATCAGAAGGTGAGTCACTGCCAGACGGTATGAGGTAATTAAACTATCACAAAGGTTCGGGCAAACAGAAGGGGAGAACAAACGTCAAGCAACCAGAGGAAATGTGTGGAAGGTTTATCTGCAGCAACAGGTTCTAACTCTCCCAAAGCATTTCCAGGTCTGAAGACAGTGTGGCGATAGGTGTGGAAGGCAGGGGGAGGTGAGCGACCGTAACATCAGGCAAGTGACTCGGCATCTCCAAGTCATTTTGCTTGTCTGTAAATGGCAAGGTGGAGAGAGGACGTGCAGTAAATATTGCCAGTGTTTCAAGAGTAAAGATGATAATATTTTACTTTGCAAGTAGAGAGGGCAAGTACAAAAGATTTATTAATAAAACATTTTTTGGTGTATTTTTGTCAGTAATGGTGAAAAGTTGTAAACAACCTAATATCCAATAATAATATAATAATAATAAATATAATAATATCCAGTAATAATAATGATAAGGAACTGCTGTTTACATCGCCATGTTAATAGTAATTGAACCTGGGGAAAGAGTTGGAAATGCTTTTTCATTTTTAGTCTTGCCCATCCATGTTTAACTTTTCAACAGGACGTACTCCTGTAAAGTTTTCTTTGTTTTCATATTTCAACCCTTGTGGCTTCCCCTTCTCTTCCTCAGTTTACTAGCTCTGTGCTACAGGGAACAAGACATAACATTCAACAAGTAGTCAGTTAACAAAGGTTGTTTTATAGTAGTATCTGCTGTAGCCCAAGCCCCGTTCCAGGCCCTGGACAGAGGAAGCAAGATGGACAGCTCTACACTTAAGGGGGTTGCACTGGGACGAGAGAAGCCCCCAGCAAGCCCATCTAGAAAGGAAAATAGAGCAGATCCCAGAGGCAGTGGGGTGTCCTGGGAGCCACCCCCACCAGCACGCACCCTTGTTCCTCTGGCACCTGGAGCCGAGAGCCAGGGTCATTTATTTGGAAAAAGGCTGCCGTCTCTCAGAGGCACAGTCTGCTCCGAGGTAACATGCTGTGTCAATATTGGTAATTTATCCCACAGCCTGAGTCACTTCCCGAGAGCTGCTTATCTGCCCTTGAGGGAAAGGGCTGGGAGTGGAAGTATACCCAAGGGGCAGGCAGAGGAATCTAGTTTCATACATCCCCCTTCAACACAGGAGAGGATACGATGGTGGCACAGCGGGGCCCCACGTGCAGAAGACCCTCACCTGGTGAACAGGCTCCCTGGCTTTCCAAGGTGTCCACGAGCTGGCCTGGGTCTAGACGTTTCCTTGTAGACCTGAAACACAAGTTACCTCTTCTGTTCTTCTTTCCTTCCCTTCCCTGACTTCCCCCATGTGGCTCAGAGCGAACTCAGGTTGGAAGTGTAGCTCTGATCCCGTCTGTGCCTTACACCCCCCAGCCAAGCACACTGCACGCTCCTCTTGCTTCCAGCTGGGCAGACGCTCGCTGGCTTCATCTGTGATGTTTCTCTGTGCGCTCCTGCGCAGTTAGAGACACAGGCTGGAGCGCGACTCTGAGGGCAGGCCCCGAGCACGCTGCGGTGACAGCACTGGGCACACGTGCCAGCAGCAGTCTCTCCCCGCCTGTGCCCACATCAGGTGCCTGTTAGATGGTTGAGAGCATTGTTGCGTGAACTGAGGGAACGAACACAGGAAATAGTATTTGCTCTACGGAGCACCACACAGATGTTCATACTAGGACTTCACGGCACGTTGCCAGGGCAACGGCCGCCCCGGTGCCTTGTGTGGGATCTTCCTCTCATCTCTGGCCACCACTCGTGGAAAGAACAAACCCCAAGATTAGGTGAAGCGGAGACCTGGGATGGTGTTTAACCAAATGATGAGAGAGAGAGAATCCAGCTGCCACCCCGACGGGCTCAGTGGGGCTGGTCTGTGTCCATGTGATAATCTGTACATCAGAATGAGCTTTGATTTCCGGAGGGAAAGAGCCGGGAGGAGAAAGAGAAATAAGCACAGATGTGCAGAGACATTTCCGGCGCCAGGGAGGTGTTTAATCACTGAGTTGATTTCCCCGGTGCTGGTGGGGTCTCTTCCGGTCCGGCTACACCCAGTTGTCTTTAAGGCTCTTGAGCTCCAGCCAAGAGAGAATTCTGACCCCTGGCACGAGTCTTTGTAGACCGTGGAGGTTCGAGGGCGATCGGAGTGATTCTTGGAGTGTTTCTTCCCTTCCGTAGCCAGCAGGGTTCTGCTCCCGCCCCTCCTACCTCCGTTCCTCACCCCTCTGCTTCTCAGCGCGGAGCAGGCCGGAGGCTGCCAACAACAGACTTCTAGCAGGGTGTCTGCTGGGCACAGCTCACTCAGAGGAAAGTGGCAGGGTTCGACCCTGAACCGACTGGGAGGATCTCTCCCCCTGTGTCTCCTCGTGCCCTTGGCGGTCCCGTCTCCCATTGGCATGAGGCAGGAGGAGTCAGCTCTGGTAAGAACAACCGGTAACTGCCGGTTTCCGGACCAGCGCCCCAGAAAAGGGGCAGAGTGCAGAGCGATGCCCCTTGATCATGTAGTTTGGCCCATATCCCTTTTCAGACATCTCCATTTTCATTTCCAGTTACTATTCATTTTCTGTGCACTGTGGCTCCAGGTCGGACTCCCAGAGAAGGGACCCTTTGTGCAGTCCAGGAAGGTCCAGGTTAGAGAGCCATCAGAGTCGGGCAGCCGTAATCCTAGGGAAAAGTTTCCATCTTCTCCTGCTTCCTGCCATCTCATTTGCTTCCAGTGATCTATTCTGAATCACTGTCAAAAGCTTTGTTAATTGGTTTCCTGTGGAGAGTGAATAGATTATAGGATAAACCATACAGGAAGTTTCTATGATTATGTAAAAAAGTTTTCTTTAGCCATCCAATATTTACTGCATGCCAGGCGGCCTCTAAGCCTTTGAAATACTTGCACAGCAGATGAAAACCTCTGCGTATGTTCTAGTTATGTACCGTACTGCTTAGAAAGGGACTACTGGGGTGGGGAAAAATGAAAAGGAGATAAGAGGGAGGGAGGACAGAGCGCAACATTTTAAATTTAAAACAGGGTCTAGAGAGTGGGCCGTGCTGAGAAGGTGACATTTGGCTACTGGGGGAGGGACATGGGGGACAACTGTTCCTTGTGGAAGGGCATTTGAGACAGAGGGCCGGGCAGGCAGAGTCCTCGCTTGGGGGAGCACTGTGGTGCCCTGAGGAGCCTGAGTGGGGCACAGACCGCGGACGGTCACTTGGAAGGGTTTTATAATAACCCAGATCGGAGCCGGGGACGCTGTCCGGCTGCGTGCTGTGATCCAGCGTAGGTCTGAAGCATCACCAAGGGCTTCTTGCTGGACTGGACATGGAGTCAGGAAGAATAAGACCTCTCCGTGCTGCACATGTACATGTGTGCTTGTTCGTATGAAGCATAGCAGACAGTGCAGATCACTGTTAGCAACGGCTGCCTGGAGGGGAGGTGGGCAGGGTTTTGTAGGATCTACCCTGCGGCAGATATCACCCTGGACTTCGTGCTTTGAAAGCAACACCCAGTCATTTACGTGGAAAAAGATGGTCGGATACTGGTGGGGCTCACTGAGCAGTGTGTACTTGGCCCTTTCCTAATTCCCAAAGCAGGCTTAGGCTGTCTGGATCATTTTCGCCCCTTGCCCCACATTGGCCGAGTGCTGGGCACAATAATGACACGTGGCCTTTCACTCCACCTGTGCAAAATACAAATATGAAAGTTGAGAAAATTTCATCTCACCAAGTGCCGTCTCCTACAGCAGGAGAGATTTACACAGTTCTAGAACCACCATTCTTTCTTTCTTCTTTTTTGAGACAGGGTCTCGCTTTGTAGTTTAGGCTGACCCTGAGCTCACTATGTAGCCCAGGCAAGCCTTCAACTCAGCAGTCCTCCTGCCTCTGCCTCCTGAGGGTTGGGATTACAAATGTGAGCCACCACGCCCAGCATTGTGGGGTGTGGTACTGATTGCTGGTGGGCGTGAGTCTCCACGCCCAATATCCTATCATTGAATGTGTTTACCGGGATCGAACCAGGGACCTTGTGCTTGCTAGGCAGGCAGCAGAACCACTGAGCTAAATCTCCAGCCCCCACCATTATTTCTTAACACCTAGGATCATTGACAGATGTTCTGAGGCCAATTCTCCTCCACCCTGAGATTCCTCTCTCACATTTTCTCCTTTCTCTTTCCCTCTTGCGATTGTGATTCTCACAAGGCAAAGCCACATCTCACCAGAGGCCATTTGGGTTGCTGTCGGGGGGTCCTCCACAGCCTGTATGTGCTCGGAACTATGCAGCCATTGTGATCCCGTCCCATGGGGCTGGGAAGGACCAAGGATGGGCACGTTGCTGTCCCATTCCACCTAAAAAACCTCCAGTGTGCTGAAGAACACTTGTCACCTACATAGAAGCTGCGAGTCTTCCCCCCTGAGGCCTGGCGAGAGGGCCACGGAAGTGCCGGGCCAGGACCTGCCTTCACGTGTCTGCCCCAGTGAGAGAGGTGCTCGCTCTCAGCAGACATCCAGGGCGATGCGCATCCGCACCAGGCTTGGTTCTGCACTGTACTTTCTGTATTTAAACGAGGCTGCCGACATCTCTCCCCTCGACTCGAGGATCCTCCTGGCAGGGTGGGAAGGCTGGAGCTGGCCCTTCACTTAGAGTTGCTTATTTTTCATCATGTATCAGACCCCGGGCCCCTTGTCCATTCCCCTCTGTGCTCAGGGCCCCCACTGGGGTCCTGTTTGTGACTCTGGCCCTTTTGACCCCTGATGCTTTTCTGTTCAGACAGTTTATGACAAGTTCAAGAATCTCCCTGGCATAATTATAAAGGACTTCTATTTTTATATGTGTGCTTTTTTGGGAAGATGTTTTAGCTGCTGGGTCTGAGGCGAGCGTGTGCAAAACCCTCAGATCCCTGTGTCCACCTCGAGCTCATGGACTCCCTGGCTGGGCCCTGGACTCTGTCCCGCTGTAGCAGTGTCTTTCCTTGTGCTCTTTTTTCTTCTTCTTCTTCTTCTTCTTCTTCTTCTTCTTCTTCTTCTTCTTCTTCTTCTTCTTCTTCTTCTTCCTCTTCCTCTTCCTCTTCCTCTTCCTCTTCCTCTTCTTCTTCTTCTTCTTCTTCTTCTTCTTCTTCTTCTTTCTTCTCTTTCTTCTTTCTTCTTTCCATGTGTACAAATTCAACTCAAATGCCAAATCCCTCAAAGCAAGACTCTCCTCACCTTCTCGTCTTTGGGACAAGACTCTTGAGTTTCCTCCTTTGGCTTGTTTAAGGATATTATTTCCACTTTCATTTTTCTCGTTGATTGGAAGCATTGAGAGAGACCGGAGTTGGCTGTCTATCCGCCTTGCCAGAAACTTGAGTAAGATTCGAACAGATCAGAGTCATACAGGGGATGATTAAGAGTGTGCGGGTTACACATCTACCCGTCCCACTCAGAGGACTGGGCAGACTGACCAATGTCCATCTTCCCCTCCATGAAATAGAGATAACAACAAAGACCAGCTTGCAGGCAGTTGAGATGACTTGTTACTATTTCTCCAGCAGGTCTAGCTTATTAAAACCCTGTTTCTTTCATTCTTATTCTAATTATTTTTGCAGAACCGGGGATTGAACTCAGGACCTTGAACTTGCCAGGCAGTGGTCCTCCACTGAGCTACATCCCTGGCCCCCCTTTCTGTTCCTAAGCACTTAATCTGAACAAGAACCCCAAGAAGATTATCCATTTAAACAAGCTAATCCATGCCTATAAAGCCCTCAGGACCATGCTCCGTATACTACGACTTAGTGGAATCTCCCTAGTAATTTGTGCCCGTAAAGAATTAGAGTACACAGTGGTCAGCGAGGCTCCAAGGTAAATAAGTAACATAACAGGATGAAGGCTGTTTCAATAGGAGGCCACCTCTGTGGATCTTATTTATAAAGAGAATCCATTTGAGTTTGTCCACGAGCTCCTGCCAAATGAAATTGGCTGGAGAGCTATACCTTCAGGCTGTAATTAAGAGGGAATCTAAACACCAGGAGGAGGGTCGGTGACATGGAGGCCTCACAGAATGCCAGGGACACTAATCTGTGCTCGCCGGCGTGACCCAAGAGTGAGCTGGATTAAATGGTGAGACAGCTGTCTCCAAGTCCGTGACCAGTGTGTGCAGCAGGCGGGACACAAGTCCAGGTGACGGAGGAGCCAGCAGTGTGGGAGCTGACCTCACTTTCTGTGGGGAGACCTCGGGCAGCGTCACTCCATCTGGTAACAAGGACAGGTTGAAGGCGTCAGGAGCTCTCCGTGGCTCCCTGAGAGGAATGAGGTCACTGGGAGACCGGACAACGGACGGTCACAGACGCCTGCAGAGGAAGCCAGTGCCGAGCAGGAACTGTGCTGGAATACACGGACCAGTGCGGGCAGCTCCGAGAGAGAAAACCCCAGGGGCACCTGCTCATGGTTCTGTGCGTTTTGCCTCTGGGACTCTGGCCAGGTTCACACAGCATCGCACCGCCATCCCTGCTTCCCAGCCCGCAGCAGGGAGAGGAGTGCAGGGTTCGCCTCTTCTGGAGAAGCTTGGAGCCTGGAGCCTGGCGCCTCAGCCAGACTTCGCTCTCAGGTCATGGTGTGCTCACCGGCAGCTGGAGGCAGCGTGCTGGGAGGTCCCGGGAGGGATCGGAGCGCTGTTCCTACCGGAAGTGGAGGACGGAGCCAGCTGTCTTCCCCCAGCCTCGGGTCTGTCCATACCATCGCGGGGCTCGGAACTTTTAAGTTTTTCAATTGTATCGGAAGTGCTGTTTGTTTCTCTGCCGGAAACGCCCCCCTAGTTCCTGCCCCGTCTCCTGACCCACTCCTCCCCGAGTTCCAGGGAGGCGTCACCTCCTGGTTCTGAAGACAAGGCTGCGTCCCTGACGCGGGTCCCCAGGGCTCATCACTCCTTAACCTCACCTCGCTCTCCATACCGTGTGCTCACGAGAGGGTACTGCAGGGCTGGAACTTAGTCCTCTCCCAGTGTATTCCATGGTGCTTGGGTGGAAAGCCAGCGCTGCAGATGCAGGTTAGAGAGGAGCCGGGACCTGCCCGGCCGACCGTGAGAGACGGAGTGACAGCAGGTGGTGTGCTGTCACAGAGGAGCGAGCCACTGTCTGCGATCACACCTGCCACATTCCTCCGGATCACGGCCGCTGGCAGTACCGGCCCTGCACACCCTGAGGTTCCCCAGGGAGAGGCTGGAGTCAGCACCCTGCACCTCAATATAGATAGGAATAGGCGTTTGTTCTGCTTTGCTTTTCCCCAGTAGTTTGGATTTGACGGAGATTTAAGGAGGGGGCTTGCTGACTTGGAGATTGAAAGTCCTATGGCCGGGCTACACTCTGCGGTGACCAGTCTCTGGAGGCTGAGGTTTCTGTCATGAGCTGGAAGCATTCCTCCCGTACCCAGGCCACCCTGTGTTCCCTCCCGTGTCCTCCCAGTGACCGCCCTCCAAGCAGGTGGCCTCCCCTGTCCTGGCAGGGACAGGACCTTCCCTCAAGGCCACTGGCCAGGGGCAGCAAGTGAGAGAGAGCAGGGCTCAGACCCTCATCCGACTCAGCACGCCCAGCCCTGGATTCTAAGGGAACTTGTTTCTTCCTTCTGTGGATACCAGGGAGCTGGGCCAGGGGAGCTGGAGATTGTTCAGCTGAAGAACCATGATTATCCCTTAAGAATCTGCAGCCAGAAGCAAACCCAGCTGGACTCTCTCTCTTTTTTTTTTTTTTTTTGAGACAGGGTCTCGCTTTGTCGTTCAGGCTGGCTCTGAGCTCACTATGTAGCCCAGGCAAACCTCGAACTCAGCAATTCTCCTGTCTCTGCCTCCTGAGTGCTGGGATTACAGGCGTGAGCCACCACGCCTGGCACTGTGGTATGTGGTATTGATGGCTGGTGGGCGTGAGTCTCCACGCCCAGCATTGTATGTGGTTACCGGGGATTGAACTCAGGACTTTGCGCTTGTGAGGCAGGTGCTGGAACCACTGAGCCAAATCTCTGGCCCCCTGGACTCACTTTTTAAAAATGTAGCAGGTGAGTATTAACACTTTTTTTTGTGTGTGTGTGTGGTACTGGGGATCAAACTGGGGCCCTTGTGTATCTAAAGTTGGTGCGTTACCACTTGAGCTAAATCCCCAGCCCAGTATTAATACATTTGGAAAGGCTTTTCCTCTACCCTCTTAAGATCATGCTCTAGTGAGCCGTACAAATACTCTAGTTCCTGAGCTTATGCGCAGTGGGAATCATCGCTATAAGAAGGAAAAACTATTTTAAATGACCTCTTTTTGGTGCTGTATTTATGCCATGCCCCAAGGGCTTGTGCGACTATAAAACACTCAGGATGTTACTAAGTCTCTGTGATGTCACCGCCTGCTGTGGGTCGTGTGGTGACCAACATCAATTTCATGGACTCTCACCTCTTCCCTTAGCTTTCATCTTTGGTCTCAACCAGAAAGGTATGTCATGAACCCAAATGGAAACAGTAAGTAAAATATGTCATTATTTTTGTTTTCCATTTTAATAGAACATTTTTTCTTAATAATGAAATAAGTACATATATTTCTTTAAGGATTTCAATAAACAGGCACTGTGAATATAATTAGAAGTTTCAGTGGCTTGTGCTATGCAATGGTTTATTTTCTAAATTAATGAAATGTTACAGTTTAGATCTAAGTTGCCCCCTAAAAGTCTCATGTGTTCAGAAGTGAGGGTTTTGGAAGGTGATTGGATCATGGATGCTGTGCTCCTCAGTGGGTCTGTCTACACATGAGTACATGGCTGTACATGCTGTTAGGGGCTGGGGCTGGGGCCTGGTTAAGAGCAGTGGATCACTGGAGACCTGACCTGGAAGGGTATGTTCTTGACCTGGCTCCTCTTCCTCTGCTTTCTGGAGCCCATGAGGCAAGCAGATTCCTCCACTACACCCTCCACCGTGCCTTTACTGCCTTGGAGGTGGCAGGCCATTGACTGAGCCCACTGAAACCATGAGCCAAGGTAACCCTCTCTTCCTTTAAGTTTCAACTGTATTGTCTCAGCAATGGGAAAGGAACCAGGACATACAGCATGGCTCTCAACATGACCTTGGAGAGAGCACTACGGAGAAGGAAGGAGATGACATTGTGTTGACCTAGTAACCATCATCTGTCTCCATACCACCCAACCATTTTTAGGGAACACTTGAAAGAAGAGGTCTGATGATCAACTTTGCAATGACACAGTTACAAAGCATGATTAACCACAGTCAGAATCCACATCCAAAGTGATCTTAATGGGTGAGATTGGAAAGCAACTAAAACCTACATGACATAAATTAACCAGGGTACAATTTTATGTTTAGTCAGAAAAAACAAAACCAAAATAATCCAAGAAATTCTGTTAGTATACAAAACAAATTTCATTGAAGAAGTCAAACTGAAGTTAATCAACAACAAAGGCATTGCTGCTAAAATCCAATATAGCAATTAGGTTCTGTAAAAAAAAAAAATGTGGCCAGCATAAGGTGAATAAAGGATCTGTTAAATTTTTACCAGATCACACCACTTTGTAAGCTTTTCTGATATTCTGGATACTGCATTCATGGTGGAACAGGAACAGGAGGAACTAAAATATGTTCAGAAGAGAATATTGAGGGTTTGGAAACTGCCATGTAGAAAGAAGCCCTGATAGGTCAAAGGATGCACTGCATTAAAAATGATGTTGGGGTGCTTTAAAACTGCACTTAAATACTGAGATCAGTGAGAATTCAAGACTGACCTAGGGAGTGAGCATCAGTACCCCCTCCAGCATCCATCACTTCCACAGTCTCCCTTTTTCTTTGAGATCAGGCTGTCAGTGGAAGAGGGTTGTTATTTTAAGTGCAAGTAAGCATCGATAATTTTAGTGCTATCTTTCCTATTCTTCTAGCTATGAAAATAGTAGTAGCTTCCTCAGCAGAGCAAGTCGTGGGAAGTAGTTTTCATGACCCTGTGAGATTTGTCCTGTCTGGATGATGAAGGAAGGTCTATTGCCCTTTATTCTGACTCCACACCCAAGGAACCCAGGAATCTGTTCTCTTCCATCTCACATCCCAGGGTCCTCCTTGTAGTTTAGTCTATCTGAGAATTCTGCCTCCATCACTGAGGCTTAGAATCACCCAATCAGCTTTGCCTCATCTTGACCTTCATCCTTTATATGTGTAACATGCCAGATATTGTGCACGCCACGGAGGTCTGGCCTGTCGTGGGACAGGGACCTGTGGCCTGTATGGCATGTGGCAACACCATGCATTGGCTACCTTGGCTGCCGAGTGCAAACCTGAACTTCTGCAGATGGCAGGGAGGCTAGGGAAGCCTGAGGGGCAGCTCCTGCCTCCTTATTCTGCAGGAAGCGCCCAGCCCTGGGTTCTGGGGCAGCTTCATCCGGGAAATTCTGGCAGATGTTAAGAGCATGTCAGATGCATCCATCCATCAGAATGCATTGGGACTGGGGTGCCGTTCCCAAAAACAGGCAGCAGGAGGCTCCTGCGTGACCCCTGGGGTTTTTCTCAGACGGAAAGAAGTGATCATGTGGCTTGTGAACCCTCGTCTGGGGAACAGCTGTCGAGTTGACAGGAAATCACAGGAGGTGGGAACGAGGCGAAGTGCCTTGTTTTGCTATTCTCAGCCTCCTGGGTATCTAGGGCCCAGGGCCAAAATCTGGAGGCTGGGAAAGGCAGGGAATATTAGGACGTGTGTCTGCTGTTCGGTTTCTCTAGACTGAGGCTTAGATGGCCAGTTTCTAGAATCTCCATTGTGAACACACTCACTAGGATAATTCTGGGGGTTGCGGGAAGGAGGAGCAGGAATTCCCCCTTGCTACTTTGTTCCCTCTGTGCACTGTTCCCAGGAGCAGGGAGCCAGCCTGGAGCAGCCAAGGTCTCTGCTGGACCTGTCACGTGGCTCACCGTGAACATCACAGCCAGGAGATCATCTTTTCATGGACCTGCTGACCTTGGGGGCTAGCCTGGTACCCAAGTTCCCCACCGTGCTTCCTCTGGGAGCTGGGACCTGCGTGACCAATGCTCTGTCTCTGGATCGTGGTGTGGGACATGTGGAGTGTGGGAATCTGGGCAAAGCTGTGAAGGCTCCTCCTTCCCCTGGCCTTAGACCATCTGCTGCTGATGGCCTCGTGGTGGGCCCTGGTCCCCCCATGGGAGGAGTCTTTGGGGGACATCCCCAGCTGGCTTCCCATCCCTGATGGTTGACCTTCATGGGCTGCTGGGAAGGTCATGTCAACTCCTGGGACCTGCTGGCCCCGAGGACTCTGGAGCTGCAGGCCAGTTCCTCTGGGATTCCGATGATGCCACTGGGCACACATGGTGCCCCTCTTCCTCTTGAGGTCCTTCGCGTGGTGTCTAGCCTGCAGTCTGGCCGTTCATTCAGAGGGAGTCAATGGCAGGTCTGGATGTAGATCTCCGCCCAGTTTTGCTGCTGGAGTCCTTGTTCCCTCCCGGGTGAAGGCTGTGGAAGAGGACTTTCACAATAACGACAACAATAACAAGAAGCGATACTGGCTGGGGCTGTAGGTCCTGTGTTCGATCCCCAGTACCAAAAACCAAAACCAACATACGATGATGGTGTTTTACTGTGCGCTTGGCTGGTGCCAGTCAGCGTGAGAACAGCGTGGTTGGCTTGTTTCATGTAACTCTGCGCAGTGACCTAATATGCTAGTGCTAACTTCAGGTTCCTGATGTGGAAACCAAGGCTCAGGAAAGGTAAAGAGGCCTTGCAGAGCTCAGAGCCACACGGTGGCCAACGATGATGGACGTGGGTCAAGACCCCGTGTGGAGGTGGTGTGTTCTCCTGACCTGGACTTCCAGTCCCGACTGCAGGCTCACCAGCTTCGCTGAGTTCTGCACGGGCTCCTGATGCACAAGTCTTTCTCCAGCAACTTTAAAACATCTATCTCACTTGATAATTTGTAGGAGAAAAGGTGAGAAATGCTGCAAATTAAAGGAAAGAGGGAAAAAAAAGAGGAAAAAAAATCACTAATATTTGCAGAGTTTTTTTTTCTGTGACATTTATCTAAGGCATGATATCAAAAGATATTTAATTTAAAAAAATGACAAATGCTTTGCTTCAAACTCAAACACCTTCTTTCATCCTGCTGAGCACATAGAGCCTGTTTAGGTCCAACTGGGGGAGGAGGCCACCCTGTGGCAGGTGCTGGAATCCGAGGATGTGGTGCAGTGGCCACAGAGGAGCCCCCGGAAATTCTGCACACCACGTGTGGGAAGCAGCCATGTGGCCCCAGCCCACGGGTGGCCTTGGAGTTCCTCCTGCTCCTCCACAGCTTTGCATATCTGAGTCTGCTGCCCACAAAACCAAACCAAACAAAACAAATAAAAAATTTTAAAAATGGTGAGCACTCACTCTTTCACTGAAAGCAGAAGTTCACAAAGCTTGACAGTGCACAGGATGGAAGCGAGAGTCAAGGGGACCAACTTGATCTTGAGTGAGACACAACCAAGGCTCGTACGTGCTGCTGGTGCGCGGTGCACTGGCCGCTGTGCTCAGCCATCCTGCTGCAGGGACAGCAGAGGAAGGAACGAGACGGGGCCTTCTTGCCCCACATGCTGTGCTTGATGTCTCATCGCGGAGCAGCGCTCACAGCCGAGCGTGGGCCTCGGCAGGCAGATTATTCTGGCATTTGACCCTCTCTGATAATTCGGGTTATGAAATTTCCTGTGGAAGATAGAACAATTCACCCTCTTCAGCTTTGCACAAATGTCAATTTTATTCCATTTACAGACGATTTCTGAGAGCCCTTTGGTTTCCTCCTGTGTGCTAGAAAGTGATGAAAGTTTCCAAATATGTTCGAAGCTTTATTTTGACTTTAAAAGATGTAAGGAAGGATGCAAGTCATAGAAATATGAAACATAATAATAATGGAAGGTGTTCTAGGTCTCAGAATTATAGGGTGGCTCTTCAGAGCTAAGGGGTCCCCGAGGGGATGGAAGTTTCCTTCGATGCCCGTTGGATTCATGCTTCCCAAACTAGGAGCCTCAACTGCTTAGGGAGCTACAATATAACCATAATCATGGTTACAATTTAAAAACTATCAAAAACAACAAAGTGTATTGAGTGTAGGAAGGTTCTGTATTCTTTCATGAATTTTTCAGCCACAGACACAGTCCTGCATGCCACGTGTCTGTGTGTGTGTGTGTGATAGGCTTCATTATGAAGTTATTTTTTTCATAGATTTAAAGACCTTTTAAAGGTGCTGTGGTAATGAAGTAATCTACAGCCTAGATTTTCATCACTATTATTTATTAAGTGCTTAAAAACTGCCAGGCACATTAGTTATAATGTTTTAAAAAACATCTATGGGCCGGAGGGTTAGCTCAGTGGTTCCGGCGCCTGCCTTGCAAGCACAAGGACCTGAGTTCAATCCCTGGTAACCACATATAATGCTGGGCATGGTGGCTCACACCTGTAATCCCAGCACTCGGGAGGCAGGGACAGGAGGATTGCTGAGTTCGCGGCGGCTTGCCTGGGCACCATAGTGAGCTCAGGGCCAGCCTGAACTACAAAGTGAGACCCTGTCTCCAAAAAAGCAAAAAAAAAACAAAAACAAAAACAAAAAACATCTAAGAAGTTGCAATCCACCCTTTCTAGTAATGGAAGCAGCAGACACAGTGACTTTGTCTTAATGACGACCACCATCTGTGGACACTGTTCACATGCGGGACAGCGTGCTGACTACATCACATGTGCATCTAATCTACATCTCATGCCGTTTTGGAGGAAGAAGACACCCATGTCCCTGTTTTGCAGAAGAAAGCACTCAGTCCATGCCTCTCTGTCCTGAGCCAAAGCTCCCCACCACTACGTCACAGAATTTTTCAAGAACAAATCCCTCATGGGAAGATTTGTGATTTGTGATACCTCCTTTGCTATCTAGCTCTTTGGAAATGATGCTTGTAGCACCACGATAAATCGACCCCCTGTGGCTCTTGTAGTGTGTTGACTGCTATTTCTATGGTCTGGCTGTGGGTGATGTAGGAAGTAGGTGAGTCCCAAACCTTTCTTGTCCTCCTCTTCTAAACTGAGCCCCAGGAAGCCTAGGTCTTACTTAGGTTTCAGATAAAGCCTCCACCCACCCTGGAATACAGTAATCTCTCTGCATTCCTCTTTCTTACCAAGAATGATGTCTCTTCTCCACTGCAAAAACCAAATATCCACAAAAAAACATGAACAGGAGCCTTACATCATGGAGTCCCTGGAACTAGAATGAACTTCTCCAAATTAACAGGTCTTTGTAGAGAACCAGGGAGTAAAAGCTTTTGCCTTCAGGCACCCAGGACTCCAGAACTACTCAGCCTCACCATTGTGCTGTGAGAGGAACCACAAACCCTTCTTATACAGGTGAGGGGGCTGGATGTGGCCAGGGTGTGGCTTCCTAGCCCTGGCCTCTATCTTGGCTGGAGTAAGACATTGAACAGAATTTGCTTTGTTGAAATTTCATGGTCACTTTGAATTATTTTTATTATATAACCTAATCATCCAAAATCTAGGTAAAAACCGATGTTGACTGTTTCTTTGAAATCATCAGGAATATTTTCAGTCCCATGAGTTTTTATTCTTTGGTCATAAAAGGAAGTGAGTTTACACAGTGCTAGGATCTCACCACTAAGAGATATTCAATCTCTGTCTCTCACATTTGTCATATCTCTTATCTATTATCTATCTATCTATCTATCTATCTATCTATCTATCTATCTATCTATCTATCTATCTATCTATCATATCTATCTATCCATAGGGAGGATTTTCCCCATATAGGTATATAATTTAGAATACAACATATAAGACATCTTAACAGTTCATTGTTTATGCTAGAATGATGAATTGCTTTTAAAAATGTGTGTTAAAAACATTTTCTAAATTTCTTCTAAGGAGTGTCTATTAATTTTATTTTCAGGGGTAAACAACAAAGCAAATAGCACCTTTTCAGTTATTTTTATCTTTGTATTTACAGAGAGGAAGAAGAAAGTGAGAAAAGAATGCTGGGAATTCTGGGTTTGAGGAGACCCTACAAGAGCTGCGAGGAAGGAGGGTCCAGCGCCTTCCCATACCTACTCAGTTCTTACTGAGCAGTGTTGCTGGAAACACTGGGAAAAATAAAGATACACTGTGTTTCCTGTCTGGGGTTCCTCAGTGGAGAAGGCAAGGCATAGAGGAGAAGTGGGGGCTGGTGGGCGATGCTCCCACACCCCGTGTTCAGAGGAAGGGGAATGAGATTTCTTTTGATATTTGAAGGTTGGGAACTGGGATTCAAAACAAGCTCCATCAGCATTTTTGGTTTTCCTTATTTTTGAATACTATCAGTGTGTATATATACATATATATATATATATTTTTGAGACAGGGTCTTGCTTTGTAGTTCAGGCTGGCCCTGAGCTCACTACGTAGCCCAGGCAAACTTCAAACTCAGCAATCTTCCTGCCTCAACCTCCAGAGTGCTGGGATTGCAGGTGTGAGCCACCACACCCGCCTGGCATTTGTGGTATGTGGTACTGCTTGCTGGTGGGCTGAGTCACCATGCACAGTATTGTTGGATGTGGTTACTGGGGATTGAACCAGGGACCTTGTGCTTGCTAGGCAGTTCTGGAACCATTGAGCTAAATCTCCGGCCCCAGCCCATGTACATTTTAATAAGGTGATGCTCTCAACCTCAGATGGTCACTTTCGGGGGGTTTATTTCAGAGTCTTTTGTTTGCTTTGAGATTTTCAGTGGGGAGAGAGAAGGAGTGAGATAGGGGAGGGTTAGCCTCCGGGAACCTTCCCTAAGGGCTTGCCTGAGGCCTACGGTCCGGAGCACTGGGCGGTCTCAGGCATCTGGGCCTCTGCTCAGGTCGGCAGCTCTAACGTGCAGTGAAGACAGTGAACTGTGCTGTGAGGGTCAAGGTGGCGTGGGTGTCACTCACTTCCACGAGCTACCTGCCGAGACAGGGATGGGGGGAAATCCAAGTGGCCTCGGAAGGGGATGTTCTGTGACAGGGGGTGTGTCGGGGACGCTTTCCAGCCCTAGGAAGCAGCTTGAGCAGAAGTACTGAAGGGAAAACGCAGGGGACCCTACAGCCCAGCAAGGGATAGCCAGGTAGCCATGGCAAAATACCACAGACCGGTGGCTTCCATAGCAGACATGAATCGTCTCCTGGCTCTGGCGGCCACAGGTCCTAGGTGAAGGTGTCTGGCTTCTCATTGTGTGGCTGCCTCACCTGGTCTCCAGGTCACATTCAGAAGTCGTTGTCCCCACACGTGTGTTTGTTCCGTCTCGCCTCCGTATGAGGACACCAGTCCTCACGCAGGGGCTGAAGACCCATCCAGAAGATTCAACTGTGCCCATCTGCAGTGGCCCTGTTTCCTGCTGTCCCAGGACTTCAACACCTCACAGACAGAGTGGAGGGAAAGAAGCTTGGAACTGAGACCTGCTTCAGCCACAGAGACCCTGCAAATTAACGTGAATTTTGTCCCAAAGCCTGTGAAAAACCCTTGAGAACATTTAATACGAACAAGAGAAATATAATAGTTCACGTTCACAGGTTCTAAGAGCTCTTCTAGATTAATTTTATGTGCCTTGACTCCTTTAATTTGCATAAGAAAAATGCTATTATTTTATGTTTTGCAGATGAGAAATCTGGGACCGAGAAAGGTTAAGTAGTTTGCTCCAGTCACGTGCCTTGTAAATGATGGGACCAGAATTCCAACACAGGGCCTTTAGGCCGGAGTGCTGGTCTGTTGTGGTCTGTTGGCTGGATCAGTGATGATGATATTAATAAGGATGGGCAGCAGGAGCGGTGGAGTCATCTAAGGAGGCGGCAGGGGAAGCTTGATCAGAGCCGGGTAGTGGTTGGGGAGGATTATACGGTTGGATGTTTGTCAAGGGTATCCAGAGGGGCTGAGGTTTTCCTGTGGAAAAATACAAACATATTCTAGCCCTAACGTAAGGAGAGGTACTGGCTCTAAATGAGAGGGTAACCAGGGACGAGCCCAGTTAATTTGACCTAGAATCTGTTGGAGCTGACACAAGGGGAGCTGATGGGGAATCGAGATCTTGGGGACCTGGCAAGAAGTGGTGGTTAAGTCTATTTGAACTTCCAGAAATTGTAAGGGTGGCTGTTTTCGGACTATATCTTTATTTATTTGGAATCCTTGTCTTTGGTGTCCCTGTAACAGGATAGGAAGGGTTTGGTGGAAGGTAGCCTCCTGGGGAACAGCACATGAAGATGTTGTCCATATAATGATAAAAGGTGCCTGTAGCTGGTAGGGTCAGCTCATCTAAAGCAGCTTTAACTGTGATTTGGCAGATTGCAGGACATTCCCTGGGCAGATTTCATTCCCTGGGGAAGGACCCGCCAGTGGGATCTTTTTTTTTTTTTTTTTTTGAGACAGGGTCTCACTTTGTAGTTTGGGCTGGCTCTGAGCTCACTATGTAGTCCAGGCAAGCCTTGAACTCAGCAATCCTCCTGTCTCTGCCTCCCGAGTGCTGGGATTACAGGCGTGAGCCACCATGCCCAGCACTGTGGTATGTGGTATTGGTTCCTGGTGGGCCTGAGTCACCACGCCCAGCATTGTATGTGGTTACCGGGATTGAACGCAGGACCTTGTGCTTGTGAGGCAGGTGCCGGAACCAATGAGCTAACCCTCTGGCCCAAGGGATCTTAAAGCAGGGCCCTGATTGTTGAGGGGAATATAGTGAAGGCAAAGCATTGTTGATTTGCCTCGTGTAATGGGATAGAGAATAAGCTGTCTTTGATGTCTAAGGAGGCAATATATTGCCCCTGTGGGATGGCTGACAGGAGTGGGAGTCCCAACTGTGGTACTCCCAGGGCTTTTGTGGTTGCATTGATTGCCCTGAGATTATGGAGGAAGCAAAAAACATCCATTTTATTTTGAATTACGAAGACAGGGGTATCCCATGGACTTGTGGTGGGCTCAATGTGATGGGCCTGTAATTCTTGGTTAACAAAATGATGGAGCACCTCAAGTTTAAATAAAGGCAAGGGCCACGGCTCAACCAATACAGGGGTGTCTGAGGTCTAATGCAGCTGAATGGGCATTGATGGGAGGAGACTAGCAGTGGCCTTTAGTATTGAGGGTGCTGTTCTAGGTCGCCAGTAGTGAGGACTGCACCCATTGCCTCAAGTAAGTCATGACCAAGCAAGTCATTAGACATGCCTTCTAAAATCAAGGGGCTAAATTTTCCCCAGTGACCATCAGGTTGACTCCAGCTAATGGGACAAGAGGTGGTCCAAGAGGGGCTTGTGCCACCAACTCCTTTGACTGGTGGGCCTGGGCTAGAGGCCAGTCAGGGGGCTCTTCTTTAAGAAGGATGGTTTTTATTGGCTCCTGTGTCAAGGAGAAGTTTAAATTTTTTTGTTTTCACAAAATAGGGTAAATCGTGGCTTAAAGGTGCCTATAGATGTGGTCCAATATGCCTGATGAGGAGACGTTGGTTTAAGGACTTGTGTAGCAGGTGTGTTTTTTTTTGAATGAGGCTGGGAACTGCCCCACTATTAAAGGGGCAGGGTCAGAAGCAGAGGGGGGAGTGGAAAGGGGGCAGGGGGATCCATCTTTATGATATCTGGTGCAGCAGTCACATTTCCAGTGGTATCCTTTTGCACACTGCGGACAAGGAGTGGGGGGGATCTGTGGGAAGGCCATAGAGGAAGGATTGGTGTGTGTCTTAGCAGGTAAGGGGGGGTGCCTTGGCAGGTGAGGGGGCTGGGGGTGGAATGGAGGCAGAGCGCAGTGGGCAGAAGGCATAAACATGACCTGGCTGATGGCAGTGCCAACACATAAAAGGTTGGCGTCCAGGGGGTGTTAGTGCTGCAGCAAATGCATCAGCAAGTTGTGAAACCAAAATTGAGTCAGCGGGAGCTCTGAGGTCTTTGGTAGCGAGAATCCAGTCATCAAGGGGCGCCTGGCGCAAAGAGGCGATAGCTGACTGGTAAATTTTTTGAGACCCTTCAAAAATAAGATCTTTGATCATAGAGTCATGAGCATCCAGGTGGGCAATTTTGGGGGTAACTGCCTCTATGATACATTGACAAAAGTCAGGAAAGGTCTCATTAGTCTTTTGGAGAAGTTTAGACAGGGAATAAGCTGTGGCACAAGGGCATTTTTTTGCCAGGCTTGGAGGACACAATCGCGAACTGGTCAACTAAGGTTGGTTAAATGCAGCCTGAACAGTAACCTGAACATTTGGGCTGACACCTTTGAGCTGATCTGCTGTTGTTGGAACAGGGGGCTGTGTGGCCATGTTAATGCGGGCTCACTGTTCACACTCATCAAAAAATATGGCCTTAAAGAACCGGAAATCTCCAGGTTGTAAACAAACGCAAGCAAGGTCTAGCCAGGTTTTAGGGCAGTTGACCCCTTGTGCGAAATTATCAAGCAATTGTAGGGCCATGGGGCTTTGAGGGCCATGATCGGTGATTGCTGCCCGAAGGTCTTTCCACACATTAGGGTTCGAGGGTGCCCAATATACTTGGCCTCCCAGTTGGGTGTAGACAGGGAAGTCCTCCAATGGTGGGTGGGGGAGGAAAGAATTATTAATCGGGTGGCGCACGACCAGTGCTGCGTGGGAGTTGCAAGCGGAACTTAGGTAGTGGGGGCGAGGCTCATCGTCAGAGTCAGCTTTTGGGACGGGGCAGGAAGAGGCAAAGGGTATAGTCGAGGAGGTTTGCGGGTGGCACATGTGGGTGGAGCATTGGGAGAAAGAGCCGGAAGAAACGCTGAGGGGCGGGGGAGGCTGCTCAGCGCCATTTTGAGACGACTCGTCGCCGAACACGACGTTACCCATTGTATAAAAGGGTCCTAATGTGAACAGACAATAAGACTAGAGACTGAAGAGACAGAAAAGGCAACTGTAGCACGGAGGTATGTGGGGGGAGTGGGGAGAGGGGAACCCGAAACGAGTGAGTGACGAGAGAAATAAGTAGAAGAGGGCTCCGCCAAACATGGGAGCCAGGGGGCCAGTCACCAGCCGGGGGGGGGGGGTCCTAAGACTGGGGGTCCTGAAAGGTCCTCAAGGAAGGTGGGCCAGACGGATGGGGGCCCAGCGGTATCAAAATGAGTGGTCTGCAATGGATGGAGGGGGCCCCACGTTGGGGGGCCAGTTGTTGTCTTCCTCGGTTGTCGTCATTGTCCTGTGGTGTCGTGCTGGCGGGAGAGTGAGCGGGCACGCGAGAAGATTCTTGGTTGAGGGAGGAAGCTTCTTTTTACTGCGTGCAAGGTGTTTTTTTTGGTTTTGTTTTGTTTTTTGCTTTTATAGAGGTTGGGAGGGCAAAAGGGAGCAAGTCTCGAGAGGATAGGTGGGTTCGTTGTGACGTGTCCGAGGTGATTGGGGTAGCTGTGTGGTAGGCTGTTTATGATTGGAAGCTATCCCTGTGTATTGCTATTAGGACATTGGCGCTGGGCAACACTAGTCCTGACCAGTTTTCGGAACATTCAATCACTTTGTAGACACTGAGAAGAAATAACACTTTCAGTCTGTTTCTTCATTGACAGAATGAAAGTGACAGATATAATTTTATGTCCTGAGAGTTCAGCCTAAGATTCCATGTCAGTTACACCTGAAATTGGCAGAACTGTATTCAACCAGTACATTTGTTAAAATAGAGAAGTTAGTTAATTCTTTTTATGCTTTTTACAACTCCTTGTCCATCAAGCTGGCTTTTGTCCCTGCTGTCCCCTGTCACCTATTTACCCAAAGAACTTAGTGAACAAATATTGCTAAATGCAAACAGTTTTGGCTAGGTTGGCTTCAGAGCAACTAACCCAAACAGCTCTCCTAAGGCTATATTTGTCCTTTCTCAGCCACCGTGACATCAGAGAAAAACTTCTTCCATGGCAATGGGCCTCTTTGACAATTTGTACAGGTTACAAACTGTTTTTCCCCACAGCAAAGAAGATCTTCTGCTTGTATCATGAAAAGAAGGTGTCACCCATTCTATTATTATTTTTTAATGAAAATAATTTGAGTCAGTTATCTGATGATTCTTCTGAGGCTGGGTGGAGTGATGACTAAGAGGTATTTATGGGAATGTAGGGCTTCCTGGTCATCAGGGATGGATAATTTTTCTTCAGTAGCAATACTTTGCTTGGCCCATACTAGGGTGGCCAGGGGATAGTCATTCCCTATTCCACTGCTTGAGTTTTGTTCTTGAGATATAAATACACAATTGGAGAAAGACAATTTGATATTTTGTAAAGGGAAGACACACTGGGAGATGAAGTAATATGCCCAAGAGCTCCTCGGCATGCTTAGGAAAGGAGACAAGATTAGACCCATGGGGACCAGTCCTAACCGAGAGATGCCTTCGCATGTACAGTAAGCATCTGAGTCTCAAGGGGGAGAGACACTGGGTATTTCCTAAACCCTGGTCTCCATCCAATTGTTCCCTACTTCCATGTCACACAATGCAAAGGGATGTCCCTGCTCCTGCCCCAGACCTGAGTCAAGGTAACTTAGGATATGAAAGTTTTCAAACACTCAGACTCATTCTTTATTTCAAAAACTCACAATCCTGTTTCTCCATTTCTTACTTAGGGCAGACCCTTTCATTTCTCTGTCACACTCCAAAACAAACAGCTTTGGAAGAGGTTCGATCAAATTGTGAACCTCCAGGCATAATGGGTGTTTGAATCCTGAGGTTAGGAGGAGGACTGAGAGCCATACAACCATCTCCCTTTTGAGAGGCAGGAGTGTGGGAAAATTTAATCCTGGTGCTAAGTTTGGAGATCACAAGGCCTGGCAGTTCCTCTGCTCCCTGGGGACAAGTGCCTCTCCTGTAGCTATTTCTTTTCTTTATTCATTCTCAAGTTCCCTTTTTCTACTGTTAGCTGCAAGTTTTCTAATAAGTATCAAATATTTGAAAAGCAAAACCTTATTTCTCAAGCTTGTTTGCATAACCCACATTTCTTAAGCTCATCATCACATTTATTTATTTATTTATTATTTATTTATTTATTGAGGCAGGGTCTCACTTTGTAGTTCAGGCTGGCTCTGAGCTCACTATATAGTCCAGGCAAGCCTCGAATTTAGCAATCTGCCTGCCTCTGCCTCCTGAGTGCTGGGATTATAGGTGTGAGCCACCGCGTCTGGCATTTTCACATTTTTAAAGGCATTTTTAGACAACTGATGAATTGTCAGTTTCTGCTAATTCCTAGTACTTTCTTCTTTTGTGGTGTTTCTCAAATTGTAAAGATTCCTCTCAGATAACCTCCTACACAATTCAGGAAGAGATATTTATTTGTAGAAGAGCCCCAAGACACTTTCACCTTCCCAAAGAACCCTTATGGGGCACCATAAGGAGCCATCATCCTGACCACCGTGAGCAATGGGAACAGAAGCAAAGCTATAAACAGCAGACAAAAGAATCAGATGGGGCCTGTTCTAAGAGGAAAAAGCCATGCTGTACACCGTCAGGGCCCCGAGACAACTCATGGGTTTAAAATACCACAAAATCAATCATTGATTTTCATAATGGTGGTCATAAGTCAACTGGAAAATGCGCTCTTGACAAGGGCTCTGACCAGGATCATCTGTGTGGAGAGCTGGAGAAATGTGTTTCACACTCCGAAACGCCTTTCAACCAAAGACATGCAAGTAAATTTAGTCTTGTCATGAGAAAGGGGCCAATTAGCTAGACTATTTATTGGTGTATATGGTCAGAAAAATCTTAAGTCTAGAGTCGTTTCTGTTAATGACTCATTTAAAAGACCAGAGAAGCAAAATAAAGAGGGAAGATCTCCATCATAATTAGGGATGGCAGAAGATTGGGGAGGGCAGGAAGGATTCGCCTGATTATGGAGTTTTATTTTCCACAGAAATTTATTTTGAACCCTCAGTTTGTAGATATGTAGCTGCCTCTCGGTTAACATTGGTACCATGAATCCTCAGGATGTGTGTCCAAGAACAGATGTGGGCAGTCCTCATTGGAGTTTCCACCCCAAAGCACCTCTCTGTTGCCTGGACCAATGGCTACACAGTATCCTGGCTTCTAGCATGGGTTGCTTTTCCACTGCCTGGATGGTAAGCCCTTGGACACCAACGAGACAACTCCAGAAAACTCGTTAGTCTGAAATGATGCCCATGTCCAGCAACTTACTCAAGGTCATCGATAAATTTATCCTTTATCAGATTCACTCTTTTGTTTGTTTGAGTCTGGACAAAACATTGAGCTTTGGCTCTTTATTCATTGAGGTCATCACACACTTGAACAAATCTAAGTTCTACAGAGTTCTGTAAATATTCTTAACTAGTCTTCCCTTATTTAACAAATATCTATCGAGTGCTAACTATGTGCCAGGCAGTGTTCTAGATCTAAAGAAACAACCCAGACTTCCTTCTCTTTAGAGATCATCTCGCCTGAGGACATATGGCTGTTTGTGTAGAGTGTGTGTTTCCTTTGTAACCAAGAAATCAGAGAGCAGTGAATTGTGAATCCCTGCAGAGGAAGGAGGGCCTGGCTGTATCAAGGGTCTCTGCTGTGAGCACTTTCCAGAGCTGGCTGTGCACCAGAGCTGGGAAGGAGCTGTTAGAAAGCTGGACCGCAGGGCTTCCCGGGACCTGTTCTCTGCGGGGATGAGGTCAGGAGGTTCCATTTCCTGAAAGCTTCTCTGGTGACACTAAGGAGAGCGGTCCGGAGCTGCTTCCCAAAGCTGTTCAGAAACCACGAGGTGGAAGTTCTCACACAGTGTCCATCAAAAAGCAGGAAGGAGTGGGGTTCTTGGCACCTGGAGACAGCGTAGTGTGGGATAGGACTCATGATCTTCAGCTGAGAAACTCAGCAGCTGGTGTGAGCCCAGGGCACCTGGAACCCAGAGGGCTGGGCAGTCCATGGCTGGAGACCACACTGGCCGGCTTTCTGGGGCCCAATGAAAAGGGGAAAGATGGGCTACGAATTTGGGGGAGACCCTAAGTCATCTGCCAGTGCCCTAGTCAGCTGCAGGAACATGTGAAAATGCAGTGGGCCCACTGGGAATGGACTCCTGATGTAAAACGAGTATCCTCAGCTGACAAACAGCCTCCCATTCTCCCCTCAATACCCCAGAGAAAACAGAATGACAGATTTGTTTTTTACTTCTGTGTTTTGATAGAGATTCATACTCATCAAGTATTCATTATATTCCAAGTGTTGTAATAATTTTATTTTATTTTTTTGTTCTTGGCAATCATTTTTTATTAGTGTATATCAACAATACATAACAGGTTTATTTTGGAGTCATGGCACATGTATGTAACGTATCTTGATTGTTTCTACCTTCTTCTCTTTTCCCTCCCCGATCTCCTAATTCCCTTCCTTAGCTCCAAAAAGTTTGCCTTTTTCCCTCTGCCATTTCTTCTTTGTTTGTGTGACTGATAGATGGATCTATATTTCAGGTTTCTCATATAAGAGGAAGCACACAGTATTTAACTTGGTATTGGCTCTCCAGTGGTACAATTGGTTAGTATGTTGTACTTATATAACTTTATATTTCTGACTTATTTCTCTTAACATTATGACTTCAAGTTCTACCCATTTTCCTGCAAATTACATGATTTAATCCTTAGTTATGGTTGAAGAATATTCCTTTGGCTGTTTATATATATGCACACACATATATATGGTGTATATATCTATATCTATGTGTATGTATCTATCTATATATGTGTATATATCTATATCTGTATCTATCTGTCTCTATGTATATATATATGAATGCATACTTACTTTGACAGTGGTGCTACTAGTTTATATTTCCACCAACAATGTAGAAGGATTCCTTCTTTTACCCACAACCTCACCAGCACTTGCTGCTTTCTGAATTCTAGATGATGACCATGCTGACTGGGGTAAGATGGAATTCCAGCATTTGATTTGCATTTCCCTAGTAGTTAATAATGATAACATTTTATTGAATATTTGTACTTGTTCTTTTAAGCCACCACTCAGTTCATTTGTTAATGTTTTGATTGGTTCCTTTGTGCTTTGAAGGCTATTTAAATTTATTGAGTATATCGGTACATTTTATGTAGAACTTATTATCACATTCATCATTGAGAATTTGTACTTATACATAATATATCTTGATTCTTATTTTTTCCCATTCTTGTGTCCTGAAAGTTAATTGTCTGTGTTTGTCTATCTATCTGCATATATGTCTGTGTATATATATATATATATATATATATATATATATATATATATTCATGTATTCTAGGTATTAATCCTCTATCAGAAAAGTAGCTGACAATGTTTCCCATTATCTCTTTACTCTGTTGATTGTTTCTTTTATTGTGTAGAAACTTTTTAATTTGATATAATCCCAATTGCTGATGTTGATATTATTTTCTGTGCTGGTGGAGTTCTGTTCAGGAAATGCTTGCCTGTTCTTACGGCTTCAAGAGGTTCTCCTGTTATCTTCCAGCATTTGGAAGTGTATACTTTAAATTTAGGTCTTTGATACATTTTTGTTTGATTTTAGTACAGAGTGAGCGACATGGATCTAGTTTAATCTTCTGCATGTGGATAACCAATTTTCCTAGCACCATTTGTTAAAGAGGTTATCTTTTCTCCAATGATGATTTTGGCCCCTTTGTGAAAAATCCGATGGCTGATGGTGCATGAATTTGTTTTGGTTCCTTCTATTTTATTTCACTGGTATACATCTCTAGTGTTACTGTGTCAGAAGCATGCTATTTTTAGTTACTATAGTTTTGTAATATAACTTGAAATCTGGTATTTTGATTACTCTTTCTATTCAGGGTGGCTTTGGCTATCCTGGATCTCTTCTAATTCCATATGAATTTTGGGATGTTTTTTCTAGTTCTGTGAAGAATATTGATATTTTTAGGGATTACATTAAATTTCTAGATCACTTTTGGCAATAAGGCCATTTTAACCATATTAATCTTGCCTATCCAAGAACAGGATGTATCTTTCCATTTTCTAATGTCCTCTTCAATGTCTTCAGAGTGCAGTAGTTTGCCACGTAGAGGTCTTTCATCTCCTTGATTAGGCTGATTCCTAGGCATTTAATCTGAAGCTATTGTTAATGGAATTGTTTTCCTAATTTCTTTCTTGATGGATTCACTATTGGTGTATAGGAATGCTATTGAATTTTGTGTGCTAATTTTGTATCTTGGCTAACCTTATTGTAGGAAAGCATTTCAAAGTTGGCATTATTTTACAGAAAATTAATCACAGAGATTATGAAATTTCTCTTGAATAGGAGTGAAGTCATTCTCTGAGGCCAAATCTGTGCTATATGCATGTCCATGCTGTCAACCTGTGTACTGTTTTGTTAAGACTGCCAGGAAAATCTAAACCCCAACCGCTCCCACTAATTTAGAAGCTGTTTTCTAGGCAAGTTTGCCATGAATAAAAAGGGTTATTCATCACCTCCTTACCTACAGTTGGATGTTCATTCATGACTTAGCCATGTTTGTATGTAGCAGATACTGGATGCACTTCCATTTAGCCCCAGGAAACAAGGTAGGCCTTGTGGACAAACTTGATTTCTTGCACTTCTGCTCCAGGGCTATATACAAGATCTAATCCATTTTCTCTCTGTCCTGCTGTTACAGCACAGGGCTAAAAAGACCAACTGTTCTGTTTGTTCAGGAGTGAGGGGTTTTCCAGGGTGTGGGAATTTCAGCGCTGGACCTGGGACAGTTTTAGGCACATGAGGATGGCGGTAAATGCCAGATATTTTTTTTGGAGTATTTCCAAATTTATAATGAGGCCCCAGAAATTCTTGAACAACATTAAAAAAAAACTTAAAAATTATAATTTCCTGACTGTCATGGCTATAGTTAGATCTGGTCCCCAGCATCCTGAAGGCTGGTTCCTGCCCTTCCTCATGTGAAGCCAAGGCACAGAAGATGGGCGGAATAATGGAGGAAGGTTCAGTCCAGGCAAGTCATCTTGGCATGGACACACTGTGAGCTAGGCAGAACGTGGGCCCTCTTCAGCACAGCCAGACCCTCATGCCTTTCAATTTCAGGCCTGGCATGTGGCGCTTGGCCTTTATTTCACTATGTTGTAACCACTTGCGGATGGTGTGTCTCACTGGCTTGACAGAGAGATAATTGGGGACAAGGATCCTGAGTTTGGGACTTAGAACTGGGTCAGCTGTGTGATACAGGAGTGTGCACAAACTGGAGACGAGTGTCTGATCTTCCATTCAGCATGAACCTGGGCTTTGAGGTCATCCTTGAAACCCACCAAGCATCTGAGGTGGGCAGGGCTTGGGACCTCGCACCATAGGACAGTGCCAGCTCAGCCTCCAGCTTCATTCTCCAAAGGTCTGTCTGTCTCAGGACTGTCCCAAGTTCCGGACATCAGCATGCAGGAGAGAAGAGAGCCCAGGGCCTTTTTGTTAGCTTGCTTTCTGATTGTTATGTGGACTTAAG
Source organism: Thryonomys swinderianus (assembly GCA_004025085.1). Lineage (NCBI taxonomy): Eukaryota > Metazoa > Chordata > Mammalia > Rodentia > Thryonomyidae > Thryonomys > Thryonomys swinderianus. Next base: position 37,741 of record PVIC010009588.1, read on the forward strand.
TCTTCTTTATTGTTTAGGGGGAAGCCAGACAAATGGAAAAGTTATTTGTTTTAGAAAGAGAAAACTGAATTCAAGTAAGTGATGAGGCTTCTACTGAAAAATTTGCAAGAATCTGCACTGGTCTGTGTGGTATTAGTAGACAGGATTACAGAGAAGTAGCTACCTTTATACAGTCCCTACTTTGTGCGAGGCACATAAGCACAGTGTGAACTGTTGTCTTTGGAGACAGGGAGCTAGGTAGTCCAGGCTGGCCTTAAACTGACAATCTTCCTACCTCAGCCTCCCAAGTTCTGAAATAATAGGCATAAGCCTCTGATACAGTGATACTTCATTTTCTTTTTGAGAGAAATTCTCTTTATTTAGCTCAGGTTGGCTGGCTTCGAACTTGTGATCCCCCTGCCTGGGCCTCTGGAGTGCTGGGATTATAGACTCGAGCTACTATGCCTGGCTGACAGTGATAGTTTTATAAGTGTCCAAATGACTTGATTGATTTAATGCCAAAATATTATGAGATCATTTCTAGTATGAGATCATTTCTCTACCGGTAAGGGTTCAAAAGAGGGGATCCAAAACAAGGTCTTTTAAATCAAAAGTCTTTCATGCTGTTACATTGTCTTACATGATGTGGCCTGAAAATCTTGGGCTTTTTTTCCTGGGATACCAGCTCCCTTTCCATTTTCTGGTGTTGCCAAATACTGAAAACAGTTGGGAAATACTGGGTTAGTTTTCAGGGGAAAGTCTACAAGCCTCATGGAGGAAGAACAGCAGGCACCATGCTTTGGGGTTCCTCCTGTTATTCCAGAGAAGAAACCCCACTTATAAATGTTAACACCAGCTATAGTTAGATTTCACAGAATGAATTATTCACTAACAACAGCCCAGGATTCCCTTCCTGTGGGCAGACAGCTGGTCCTCCCAGGCTCAGTGGCCGTGTTTGGTTTTTTGAGGATTAGCTCCCTCTGCAGGCTGAAGTCAGAAAAGCTGCTGTATGGGAGTAAACTGAGATCTGCCCCTGGTCTCACTCATCCAAGTCTCAGCTGTGAACTGCACTAAACACAAGCACTGTAGGCCTCAGGGAAAGAGGCTGGACATTTGTTTAACACCTAGCTTGGTCCTGGTTTCTCTCACTGATTTCCTTTTCTCTTCTCTGCTTATATCTGAGCCCTTCATAAAGTGTATTTGTCCATGACTGTGTTACATGGCACAGCATGCAAAGAGTTGCTATAGGTGAGAGGTAGAAACCAGGACGTGGAGTGGTGACACCATGCAGACAGAGCCATCCTGTTGAGTCCCATGCACAGCTTAGTCCTGAGCAGCAGGAGGGAGTTTCGAGGCTCCCCGTTTCACGTGATTTAGGAAGCTAGATGTGCTATTGCATCTAGAAAGTCATTGTAAGGCCCGTGACTGTTTTCATACTCACATCATAGGCACCACATCGTAGCCACAGTTTGATGGTGAGATCTTTGGCAACCAGAAGTGTTAGGAGCGCTGTCCCAGAAGTGTCTTACAGTCTTCAGCTCTGATGGGCACCAAACCCAGCGTATCATTCACAGAACTCAAGGACAGTGGCCCATCCAGTCCGCACAGAGGACATGCTTTGTCACTAAGATCCAGTTCTCAGTCTGATGACATGGAGATCATTGAGTTCAGCAGACTGTGGTATCTTCCATTCAATCCTGGTGCCAAAGGGTAGCTTTTATATTAGTAATCTCTTGCTGTGTAGCAAATCATCCCAAAATTTAGAGATTTAAAGCAATGGTCATTTATTGTTGGTCATGCTTACTTGGGGTCAGGAATTCAGAAATGCTTTCTTGAGTGGGAGCTCATTGGATGAAAGTCAGGTGCAGAGCAGGGTTCCGGTCATGCAGGGGCTTCTCTGAAGCAGAGATGCCACTTTCAGGGCAACTTCCTTGTGTGCCTGGCAGCCCAGCAAGCCTCTCTACCGAGTGGCTGAGTGCCATCCCAGTATGGCAGCTCCCTCCCTGGAGCAATCCCAGGATCCCCAGGTGGAAGCCACACTGCCTTTTCAAACTGATCCCCAGGGAATCACACACTCTGTCATCTAATTTGTGTCCTGTTGGTCGCACACCTCAGCCCTACTTTAGTGACGGAGTAGACTACTGAGGGCACAAACACAGGAAGTGAGCATCAGAGGCACCATTTTGGAGGGTGGTTTCCATGGGTCTCTGGAAAATCACAATCCGTAAGAGATTTAAGTGAAAAAATATATGAAACAACAACAGGTTCAAATTATACTGGGAAGCTGCTGCTGATTGGATTACCAGAGACATTTAAAGTGTTTTTCTCATTCCGTGATTTCCCATAAAGCCGTTTACCACATGAGGAAATGATCTTTTTGTCAGACAGTCTACAACCCACAGTGAGGTTTGGCCTTGATGTAGACCTGGAAACTCCTTAGAAATGTGTATGTCACTTGGTATTTCAACAAAACAGATTTGCCTCTGCTGAGGGGCAGGCCACTCACAGATGGCTGGCCTTTGCCTGAAATGCTAAAATCTGTTCCACTCACTCTCAGGCTTGGAAGTCAGAACCTGGTGCTTGAAAGCGAGGCCGGGGCATGGTCTGAGGCCTGCTACTGCTGGGTGTTTGTGGGCCAGGATGTGGCTGCACAGTGGGGCTCTTTGTTCTGCTCTGAGCACAGGGATTGCTTCAGGGCTCACTTCCTGGACAGGAAGGTCCTACCACCTGGCGACAGGTCTCTCCAAAGTAAATATGCTTCTTCTCAGGCCGCCCACACCTGGTGCTGAGTGGGAACAGAAGTGACCCGAGGTATCTGTGTCAGTGCCAATGGTACCATGGTTTTGATAGAGTTTTTGGATACATTAAGTTCTGCTACCAAAGGCCAAGTTCCTACTGCAGAAACGAAATAGCAAACAAACAAATGAAAACCTTAGGAAGCAGCGTTGAAAGGAAGCAGAGAAAATGAAACAGCTGCAATTTAGCATGGCAAGGCTGACGTGGCAGACATAGCCGGAACCTGACATGGCCGCTCCTGTGGGAAGAAGTCCTTTAAGCCTTTTGAAAACAAATAAGTAACAATGCTATGATACATCTGCTTTGTGTACAATAGATTAAAATCTAGTTTTTTCAGAATAGCATTCTCAGGTCAGTATTTTTTCTTCCCTTGGCATGCTAAAACTTTTTTTCCCCCTTCTCTGATTTTATTTATTTGTTTTTTAGTACAGCTAATTGCTATTAGTCATTGTGTCCCATTCGTAGTACTTATTTCCTTTTCTTGTCTGTCTGCCAGTCTCACGAGCTCCACGTGAGCATGCGGTTTACCTCTTTTGCCTTTTGCCACATTTCTGGGCCTGGTAAATGTTCTAGCAATAAATATGAAAAACAAACCCTTCAGCATCGAGTTGGCTATGAAAAGTGAAATACCCCTTCCTTAGCCTTCTGAGCTCAAATCCACACACTTCTCATTCTGTGCCACCTCTCTAATTTCGTAACCCCACATTTTAGGAAAATGAGGCTACCATTTTGCAAAGCAGTACAATGCGGAGCTCGGCAAGAACCCGGGTCTCCTGGTGCTAAGTGACTTGGTCTGTCCTTGCTGTCATGGGCTGCCTGAGGATTGTGCCCCCAGAGGCAGAGTCAGCGCTGAGCTTAGACACTGCTCTTGCTTTTCCACCATGGCAGGGTGGCCTCGAGCTTCGTGGGCCTGCCACTGTGTGGCATGTGCACCTCAGAGTTGTGCAACCAGCCCCGCAATGCACAGACCACCTCCATTACAGACACAGCGACAAAGGCACAGAAGCAGTGAGGGGGCCACCAGGACTGCTCAGTTCCCCAAGTTGCCAGCTGGTAAGCGCTCGTGCTGAACCCCCAGCCCAGTACCCAAGTCAGCACAGAAGCAAGGCTGGACCCTACGGTCAAATGTTTGGTGCAGATTTGCCCTGGGAACTGCTTACTGCAGAGGTCTGGAGGAGACACATACTGCCATCACACACAGTGGTGCGGCTCACCCATCGTGCCTGTCTCTGCCCTGTGAACCATCTCTGCTGTCTGCCACAGGAAGGCAGAAACAGTGCTGCTGATGCACCCCTTGTGAACCACAGCAACCAGGCTGAAGATAAAGGGAGGGTTTGTTTGGCTGTTTGCTTTCTCTATGCAGAGTCAAGGGACAGTGTAAACTATCCCCCCAAATTTTTCCAGGTAATTAGAACCAATGGAAAGAGTGTAACACTGGAATGCAAAAGCTCAAGGCCCAGGTGTGCCCTGCTGTGTATTGACTGTAAACCCTAGTGAGTCAGCTAAGTTTTATTTTTTTATTGATTTTATTGGTACATTTTATATATACATCATGATCACAATCGACATTGAAAATTTGCACCATTGTATGAAAGGTCTTAATTCACATTTTTCCCATTCCCCTGTCCACCCTACAACCACCTGCCCCGTAGATACATAAACTTTGTTTACATTTTTTATCATCACATTTTCCCCCCACATTATATACCCCTACCCCCTCTACCATTTGAATATTTTCTATTTCACAGTATCTGTCATACACTCTAGAACTCATTTAAATCTTCGGTTTCTCATACCAGAGAAAAGATACAGTATTTATACATCTGTGATCTGTTTATTTCACTTATGAATATGTTCTCAAGGTACATCCATTTTATTAAAAAAACACATCTTGTTCATAGCAGTTCTCGGCTGCTATGAACATGGGTGCACAAATGTTGCTGTGATGTGAATTATTTAATTCTTTGTTATATACCTAGCAGGGGAATAGCAGGGTCAAACGGAACCTTTAATCCTAGTTTTTTGAGGAATCTCCACACTGGTCTCCATAGTGGTTGTACCAGTCTACATTTCTACCAACAATGGAGAAGGGTTCCTTTCTCCCCACACCCTTGCCAGCATCTGTTGCTGATTAATTTCAAGATAGTAGCTATTCTTTGTGGAGTGAGATAAAAATCTCAGTATTTTCATCTGCAACTCTCAAATGACTAGTGATTAAGTACATTTCTTCGTATACTTCTTAGTTGTTTTTACTTCTTCCTCTGAAAAGTGTCTGTTCTTTCACATGTCCAGTTTTTTTTGTTGTTGTTGTTTTGTTTTTTTGAGACAGGGTCTCGCTTTGTAGTTCAGGCTGGCCCTGAGCTCACTATGTAGCCCAGGCAAGCCTCGAACTCAGCAATCCTCCTGTCTCTGCCTCCCGAGTGCTGGGATGACAGGCGTGAGCCACCACGCCTGGCACTGTGGTATGTGGTGCTGATTGCTGGTTGATTGTTGGTGGGCGTGAGTCACCATACCCAGCATTGTATGTGGTACCGGGATCGGGATTGAAGTCAGGACCTTGCGCTTGCGAGGCAGGTGCCAGAACCACTGAGCTAAATCTCCGGCCCCAGATGTCCAGTTTTGAACTGGGTCTTTTAATGGGGGAGGGGCTGATTTTTTTTTTTTTTTGAGACAGGGTCTCGCTTTGTCGTTCAGGCTGGCTCTGAGCTCACTATGTAGTCCAGGCAAGCCTTGAACTCAGCAATCCTCCTGCCTCTGCCTCCCGAGTGCTGGGATTACAGGCGTGAGCCACCACGCCCAGCACTGTGGTATGTGGTATTGATGGCTGGTGGGCCTGAGTCACCACGCCCAGCATTGTATGTGGTTACCAGGGATCGAACTCAGGACCTTGCGCTTGCGAGGCAGGCACCACAACCACTGAGCTAATCCTCTGGCCCGAGGGGCTGATTTTTTAAAAGGTCTTTGTATATTCTAGATAGTAGCCCATTGTTTGAGAAACAGCTGAGAAAAAATTTTCCCAAATTGTTGGTTGTCTTTTTGCTCTCCTAATAGTTTCTGTTGTGCAGAAGATTTTTAATAGGATGAGATCCCATTTGTTGATCCCTTCTGCTAGTTCTTACGCTATAGAGGTTTTGTTCATGAAGTCTTTCCCTAAGCCAATGTCTCCAACAGTTCTACCTAACCTGTTTTCTAGAAGGTTGAGTGTTTCTGTTTTAATATTTAGGTTTCTAATCCACTTTGATTTTAGTTTAGTACCATGTGAAAGAGATAGATCCAGCTTTAGTCTTTGGCAGGTTAAAGCTCAGTTTTTCCAGCACCTTTATTAAAGAGGCTATCTTTCCTCCATTGAGGATATTTGGCTCCCTTGTCAAAGATGAGGCATCTTTGGGGCTGGACGGTTAGCTCAGTGGTTCTGGTGCCTGCCTCGCAAGCGCAAGGTCCTGAGTTCGATCCCGGTAACCACATAAATGCTGGGTGTGGAGACTCATGCCCACCAACAATCAATACCACATACCACAGTGCCAGGTGTGGTGGCTCACGCCTGTCATCCCAGCACTCGGGAGGCAGAGACAGGAGGATTGCTGAGTTCAAGGCTTGCCTGGGCTACATAGTGAGCTCAGAGTCAGCCTGAACTACAAAGCGAGACCCTGTCTCAAAAAAAAAAAAAAAAAAAAAAGATGAGGCAGCTTAGTGTATCTGAAGTTGATTCTGGATCTTCTAATCTATTCCATTGGTCCTTGGGTCTATTACTTTGCCAGTACCATACCATTTTTATCACAGTGGTTTTGTAGTATAGTTTCAAGTTTGGGATTACTATGGCCCCTACCATGCCCTTGTTGCCTAGAATTGCTTTTGCTATTCTAGGTTTCTTGTGGTTCCAGATGAACTTTTGGATTATTTTCTGTAGATCTGTGAAATACTCTGTTGGGATTTCCATTGGTATTGTATTGAATCTATACAATAGTTGTAGTAGTATAACCATTTTGACAATATTAGTTCTTCCTATACAGAAACAAGGGATGTCTTTCCATTTTCTGATATCCTTTTTAATTTCCTTTTTCAGAGTGTTGTAGTTTTCAGAGTAGAGGTCTTTCATGTCCTTTGTTAGTGATTCCTAAATATTTAATGTTTTTTGGATGCTATTGTGAAAAGGATTGATTCCCCAATTTCTCTCTCAGTGAGTCTGTTATTCATGTATAAAAAGGTTATTGGTTTTTGAGCATTGACCTTGCATCTGGTTGTTACTGAATTTGCCAATTATTCCAATTTTCTAGAGGGTTTTGATCATGAATTGGTGTTGGATTTTGTTGAATGTTTTTTCTGTATCTATTGAGATGACCATATGGTTTTTGTCCTTGAGTCTGTTAGTAGAGTTTATTACATTTATTGACTTATGTATGTTGAACCATCCTTGGATCCCAGGGATGAATCCAACTTGGTTGGGGTATATGATCTTCTTGATGATTCTCTGTATTCTGTTTGCCAGCATCTTATTGAGGATTTTTGCATCATTGTTCATTAGGAAGGTTGGTCTGTAGTTCTCTTTTTTTGGCTAAGTCTTTTTCTCCTTTTGGAATCAATGTAATGGTTGCTTCCAAGAATAAATTTGGGAGCATTGCTTCCTTTTTGATTTCATTAAAAAGTTTGAGAAGTAGTGGCATTAACTCTTCTTTTTAAAAGTTTTTTAGAAGGCCAGAGATTTAGCTCAGTGGTTCCAGTGACTCCCTTGCAAGCGCAAGGTCCTGAGTTCAATCCAGGTAACCACATACA
>PVIC010009589.1:0-45443 GCA_004025085.1 Thryonomys swinderianus
AGCTAACCCTCAGGCCCTAGACTCAATTTTTAAAGGTAAAAAATAACAAAAGGGTGGGGGACGTAGCTTCAGGCAAAGACCCAAGGTCTGTTCCTCACTACCATACATACATACGGGGTGGGGGGGACTCAGAGGGATGGATGGAGGGAGGGACTGATGGAGGGAGGGAGGGGGAGGAAGAGAGAGACAGATAATGTATTTCTACATTAGAATCTTTCTACATTGTTTATAGGAACGTAAACTAGTACAACCATTATGGGAATTGGTACAGAGATTCCCCCAAAACCTAAAAACAGAAATTCCATTTGACTGAGCTATTCCATTTCTAAGTGTCTTCCTGAGTTTTTAAAAAGTCATCCTATTAGTGATTCATGACTATCCATGTCTATAGTAACACAGTTCATAATAACTAAATCCTGCAAGCAGCAACAGATGAATGGATGAAAAAAGTGTAGTATTTATACACAACAAAGTATTATTCTGTCATAAAGAATAAACTTGTCATCTGTAGAAAAACGGATGTTTTGAGGCCATAATGTCACATGAAATAAATCAGACAGACAAATGTAAATACTATGTAGTTTTCCTTACATAAGAAAACCAAAATATAAAGAGTAAAATAACAGACAGAGCACAGGAAATACAGAGATCTTTTGCAAAAGGAAAGAGGACAAAGAGATGGAGAGAGGGGGATGAAAAAGAACTAAAATGTGTTATGTACCTGTACTACGCGCCAAGAGGAATGTAATCATTATGTACTGCAAACATAATTGAAGAAAATTTAACTTGCAAAAGCTTAAATTGCAAATTGCAACTTTTTAAAGCTGGGGAAGACCCAAGTTTAGTGCTCTGCAAGAAGTCCTTATAAAATGGCTACTGTTCTTGCAAAATTGGACCTAAAGTATGTCTTGCAGCAGATGTTTATGGATAGTAAGTTTTTACAAACATAGATAAAGGTTTAGAAACAGGTGCTATAGAATACGAAGGTAAATAACTTGAACAATAATAAACATGGTAGTAACAGTATTTCAAGAAGCAGTAATAGTGTTCATCAAATTCAAATCATGTACTGAGCCTTTCTAGGTCTTTTTAAAAGTTATTCACAGAGGGCCGGAGATTTAGCTCAGTGGTTCCGGCTCCTGCCTCGCAAGTGCAAGATCCTGCGTTCGATTCCCGGTAACCACGTACAGCCGGCGTACAACAATGCTGGGCGTGGGGACTCACGCCCACCAGCAATCAATACCACATACCACAGTGCCTCGCATGGTGGCTCACGCCTGTAATCCCAGAACTCGGGAGGCAGAGACAGGAGGAATGCTGAGTTCGAGGCTTGCCTGGGCTACATAGTGAGCTCAGAGCCAGCCCGAACTACATAGCGAGACCCTGTCTCAAAAAAAAAAAAAAAAAGAAAGTTATTCACAGAAGCAGTGACCAAAACCGAAGGCCAAGACAGGGTGCAAACAGTTCCTCTTCTGAGTAACCGCACAAACATCCCTGCAAAGTTAAATCGATCTGGATCAAAATCTCGTAAAAAGCAACCAAAGTACAGTCCCCTTATTCACTGGGGTGTTGTTTTTTTTTTTCTTTTTAACATTTTGAAAAGTTGTCAATTATCCTAAGAGCCTGCAGAATCAGGAAAGATGGAAAAAGCACGAGACAAACAGCAAGGACACAGAAGACAGCAAGGATGTCCCTCTTGTGTCACATACACATCCAAGTGCAGACTCTACACGCGAGCACCTTCCCCGAAGTCTGTGCCAGATGCATAGAACCACATTCTTCAAGACCAAAGAGAAAGAATGGCAGAGAGTTGGAGAGACTCTCAGGGCACAAGCTGTACAACAGCTCAGCCTTAACAGTTCCGTCTGACGAACCCAGGGTCAAGTTCAACGGGGTTACCCGCTCACGTTTCCAGGAGGAAGAAAGACAGGAAGGTGAGGAGGGAGGAAGGAGAAAGGAAAACCTGAAACCTGCTGTGACATTCCTCAGATCCTAAGCTGTCCTATCTTCAACAGCCACTGGCCCAGGGACATTCCAGCTGCACAGGATGGTCCCTAACATCTGTGGGCAGCGTGACACGTGACTGGGAGACCACTAGAAGCTCTTAGTGGGAAAACTGTGGTGGGATCAACGACAGAGAACAGGCTACTTAATTCTTCAGGACTGGAAAGGAATGCAAGTTCTTCTCTAACGATTAACAGCTCCCATCTTCCCAGAGCTGGAAACAGCAATGCTAAATTATTGAAGGTTAATGTTGAAAAGAAAACGCTGACCCTTTCCCCTCTAAGCAGAGATATTCTTACTAGGTTGTCTTTAAATATAAAAAAAGGTTATCATTATGTAATCTCATGATGTACCAAGGTTCGTCTTTAAAGATATGGAAACTTTCAATCCTGGAAATAATTTCAGTAGATGTAGTCAAATTAATATTAGAAAAAAATCACACCTTGAAACACTGTTCTACGTACATCATTTTGCTAGGGGTAAAAATAAAGAATAAACATTTTCATATTCTTTTTTTGCTCCCTTTGCCGTACATGTACTTAAAAAACCATGTACTTTTCTTCCAATTCTAGGAAACAGCCTGCATAGATTCAAAAGCAAATACAAAAGCAGAAATACATTACGTAGTTCAACTTCATTGGTTCCGCTGGCCTAATACATTAAAATTATCAGTGACGAAGTAAAGGCCCATTCTGAAAACAGGATTATCATGGATACAAAAGCCCACAGCATTGGGGGCCGGAGATTTGGCTCAGTGGTTCCAGCGCCTGCCTCGCAAGCACAAGTTCCCTGGTTCAATCCCCGGCAACCACAATACTGGGGGCGTGGTGGCTCACGCCTGTAGTCCCAGCACTCAGGAGGCAGAGGCAGGAGGATTGCTGAGTTCCAGGCTTGCCTGGGCTACATAGTGCGCTCAGGGCCAGCCTGAACTACGTATAGTAAGACCCTGTCTCAAAAAAAAAAAAAGAAGCCTGCAGCCCTGGTAAGCACCGCTACATTCAGTTCAGGGAGCCCACGCCGCTTGGCATGTGCCACACTGCCACCCCCTTCCATCATCACGCACCCACGCTGCAATGGCCAGAATCCAAATTACATTCAACTCTGTGAACTATTTTCAAAACTGGGTTTACAATGAGAATCCAGATATATCATATACAGGCACAAATTCTCGAAGGATATGGTGATCATAATACATTCCTAAGACCTATCTAGAAATTCAATTTATTTTTTAAAAACTGGATTTACAGAAAGGATCTGGCTCTTTGAGGCTTTAGAATTTTTCTAAACATTAAGGTAGTACCATTTCCAGCACTTCCCTGAGATACAGTGCCTTCAGATTTCAGAGTCATTGAAAAATTTTGCCATTATTAAAAGACAGGCCAGGCAACACATGTAAAATTAGCAATGCAAGCAAAATAGACAATTATTATAAATAGTTCAAAAGAGTAACTTTTCAAGTGACAATGCTATAGCATTTGTCCTTCGTATCCCTCTTATGTTCTGCAGCCAAAAGGATCAGAATAATGTAAATATGCTATTCATTTTTCATAATGTTCATATGATCTATTTCAGTGCAGACCAAATGTACACACCAACAGAAATTTTATGCACAGTCTTCTCTTTGTTGTTTGGCTCCCTGACCTAAGTGCAAAGCAACTGTTACCTAGGGAATCAGAAAAAGCAACACTTCAACTAGTTTTTTTTTTTTTTTTTTTAAAGATAACACAATAGCACTCCAAACAGAATTTACTTGTTTAAAAACACCATTTACAAGACTGAACTCCTAATGACTTTGAATGGGTTAAAAACTATATTTAAATTTTTCAAAATCTTTTTTATTTTTTCTTTATTTTTTAAATTGAATTCTTTATTGGTACATTTTATATACAGCTCACAATCAAAACCTTTTTTAGATTAAAGCTACATTTTCTTATTCTGGAAAAAGTAGCCATTTACTAAAATGGTTGACATTTGAAAATTATCATTCTCTAAGTATCTTATCCAAACACATTAAATTCCAAGGAATTTTAAAATATGAAACCTTTTTAAAATTAAAATTGTATCCTGGTCCCCACTTAAAGGATCCCACGTAAGTAGTATACTACAGTGACTACAATGTGCTTTCATGAAAGCACTATGGCCTGCTATAAATCAGCGCTTGGATCCTAGTCTCCACCTGGTGCCTTGCCACCTAACCTTAGAGTTAAACCTCTCTAGGCTTGAGTTTCTTCACTCATAAAAAGAGAGCTCTAAAATGTCACTCTCAGAAGCTTAATTTCCTTCCAAAGTTGTCTCATAGTGTACTTGGCACAGAGGTAGTGCCGGGAACTCAGTAACTGGCCAGGAAGGCTAGAAATGAACATTTCCAAGCATCAGAAACTTCCCACAGAAAGTTTGACACGTTCTATTCAGTGCAGAGTTTGGAATATAAAATCAAGTATCACAACAGTCTCTCTCTCTCTCTCTCTCTCTCTCTCTCTCTCTCTCTCTCTCTCTCTCTCTCTCTCTCTCTCTGCAGAGCTGGGAAGCAGCTTCAGGGCCTTCAATCATGTTAGGCAAGTGATGTAACACTGACAAGTCTCTCTCTCTCTGTGTCTCTCTGTCTCTGTCTCTCTCAGTATCAGGGACAAACTCAGGACCTTGTACTTTTGAATTCAAAGCAAGTGCAGTATCCCTGAACTACATCCCTGCCCCACCTTCTCATTTTCGTAGTGATAAAATCAAATGAAATTTTCAAGATACTAAGGCTTCCTCAGACATCTCTCATCTAATTAAAAAAATGATTTGTCTAAAGATGAAATGCTCAGTCTCAGAAGAGTTTAAAACAGGAACTAGCCTAGGATATTTTCACAGCTGTAGTACTACAAATATTATCAATACTCCTTTTGTTCCTCAATGGCATGTAAATGGCTTCCTGCTATTTTCTTGATAAACAGTACACACAAAACCTACTCCAACTGCATAACCACTGTCACAATGGAAGGAATTTAAAAGAGGGTTACAAATTCTAACCACGTATCAAGGGAGTGTTGCAAAAATTAAGAATTTCAGCAGAAAAAAAAATTTAAAATTCCTCATTTTGCATCAATGCTATTCATTCACCACAATTTAAACAAATATGACAAAGAAAAGGGCTTTAGGTGCTTCATGCTTTAGAAACTGATAAATGTCCTGTATTATTTTACCATGCTCTTGAGCAGGATCTTTTTGGTTTTATTCAAATATTGTTTTATTAAATTCCAGAGACTTCTACTAGATCCATGAGACTCACATTGTACCCATACGATTAGATTTTAATTTCACTCTGCAGATGCCCCAATTTTCTTTCTTTCCTTCTTTTTCTTTTTTCTTTCTTTCTCCTCCCCACCCCCCTTCTTTCTTTTTTGAGACAGGGAATTGCTTTGTAGTTCAAGCTGGCCCTGAGCTCTCACTAGGTAGCCTGGGCAAACCTTGAACTCATAGCAATCCTCCTGCCTCTGCCTCCCGAGTGCTGCGATTATAGGCGTGAGCCTCCACACCCAGCATTGTGGTATGTGGTACTGATTGCTGGTGGGCATGAGTCACCACACCCCATGTTGTTGTATGTGGTTACTGGGGATGGAGCCAGGGACCTTCCCTTGCTAGGTAGGCTCTGGAACCACTGAGCTAAATCTCTGGCCCCCCAACTTTATTTCTAAATAAGTTGTTTATTGGTACATTTCAGTTATACATTATGATCACATTCCTTATTGAGAATTTGTACCTGTAGATGATACATTTTGTGAAATTCATTTTTCCCACCTCCTGCCTTCCCTTCCTTCAATCCTTGATCTCCTGTATGTGCATAAACTTTGCTCCATTTTTTCCTTTTTACCATGAAACTTTTCTTTCCCATCTTTGCTTTTCCCTGCCCCCATCCAGTTTCCCTTTACCTTTGAACATTTTCTTCCTATTTCACAATACCTGTCGTACTTTTGGACCTCATTTACACCTTCAATTTCTTCCATTAGAGAAACGATATGGTATTTACACATTGGTGTCCTGTTTCATTCATGAGTATGGCCTCAAGGTGCATCCATTTAGGTATAAATGTGTCTAATTTATCACTTTATGGCTGAGAAATACTCCATTTTATTAAAAAAATCCAAACCCATCTTCTTTATCCAGTCTCCAGTTGACAGGCATTTGGGAGTGTTTCCAAGATTTAACTATTACGAACTGTGCTGCTATCAACGTGGGTGCACGTGTGTCACTGTGGTATGATGTTTTTAATTCTTTTTTTTTTTTTTTTTGGAGACAGGGTCTCGCTTTGTAGTTCAGGCTGGCCCTGAGCTCACTATGGTGCCCAGGCAAGCCGCCGTGAACTCAGCAATCCTCTTGTCTCTGCCTCCCAAGTGCTGGGATGACAGGCGTGAGCCACCACGTCCGGCATTGTGGTATGCGGTGTTGATTGTTGGTGGGCGTGTCTCCACGCCCAGCATTATATGTGGTTACCAGGGATCGAACTCAGGTCCTTGCACTTGCGAGGCAGGCGCCGGAACCACTGAGCTAACCCTCCAGCCCTGATTTTTGTTTTTGTTTTTGTTTTTGTTTTTTTTGAGACAGGGTCTTGCTTTGTAGTTCAGGCTGGCTCTGAGCTCACTATGTAGTCCAGGCAAGCCTCAAACTCAGCAATCCTCCTGTCTCTGCCTCCCAAGTGCTGGGATGACAGGCATGAGCCACCACGCCCGGCGGCCCTGATGTTTTTAATTTTTTCATGGATATACCCAACAGGGATAAATAGCGTGGTCAAATAAAATCTCTAATCCTAGTTGTTGAGGAATCTCCACACTGATCTCCACAGTGGTTGCACCAGTCTGCATTCACACTAAGAGCGGAGAAGGGTTCCTTTCTCCCCACAACCCCACCAGCATTTGTTGTTGTTTGATTTCTTGATAGCAGCCATTGTTTCTGATGTAAGATTGAATCTCAGTGTTGTTTTCATCTGAATGACCAGTGACACTGAACATTTATTCATAGTTTTCTTTTCTGCTTTTGCTTCCATCTTAAAAATGTCTGTTCATATCAGATGCCCACTTTCAAACTGGGTCTTTAAATTTGGGCTGATGATTTTTTATATACTCTTTATATAGTCATTTATATGGTCTACATAACAGACTTTTGTCTGAGGAACAGCTGATAAATTTTTTTCCCATAATGTAGGTTGTCTTTTCACTCTGTTGGTGGTTTCTCTTGCTACACAGAAGTTTTTTAATAAGATGAGATCCAAGTTGAGATGTCCCAACTTTAGGTAAGACAATGGGATACTGACCACTCACTATTTGCTCCTTCGCTCCCTCTCTCTCTCTTTCTCTTTCCTTTCGGCAGTGTTCTACCACTGAGCTATATCCCTAGACCAGTGGTGGCGAGCCTATGACAGGCATGCCACAGCTGCCTGTGTTTAATCATTGAAAGCTCTAAAAGATTCACCATCACTGCCCTAGACCAACATTGATTTTTTTTTTTTTTTGAGACAGGGTCTTGCTTTGTAGTTCAGGCTGGCCCTGAGCTCACTATGTAGCCCAGGCAAGCCTTGAACTCAGCAATCCTCTTGTCTCTGCCTCCCAAGTGCTGGGATGACAGGCGCGAGCCACCACGCCCAGCACTGTGGTATGTGGTGCTGATTGCTGGTTGATTGTTGGTGGGCATGAGTCACCACACCCAGCATTGTATGTGATTACTGGGATCAAACTCAGGGCCTTGTGCTTGCGAGGCAGATGCCGGAACCACTGAGCTAAATCTCCAGCCCAACATCGAATGTTCTTATCCATCCTTTTCTTTCTGTTTATGATACATTTACAAATACTCAGTTGAGATGATCTTAACTAGTACACAGAATCATATTTACTTCTTGCTCTAGAGGCCATGTGGAAATCTGTGCATTTGAGAAAACTGCAAGAAAGATGGTGGTCTACAGATGAGAGCCCAGGGAAATTACTTCCATAATGGCATAAATTAGAGTGGTCGGTCATAGCACTCTGACTCATAGAGTGGCCAGCCCTGCCCCAATCATCTCATATTCAACTCCCACCCTTCCTTGGAGGCCACAAGTAGTCTCACATCGGAAAGAGGAAGGATGTCTGAGCAACAAGGGCCATCCTGTCCCAAAGAGTTCTCTCCTAAGATGTATTTCCATTAAAATGGCTTCTGTATTACAGGGTTTTCACTCTAGTTGCCTAAAACAGTAACTATTCACAGTGGCTGGAATTCAGTGAGTCTTTGACATTCAGAAATTATACAAAACTATATGAAGCAGAGCAGTTCACCTGTGATTTGGGTAGGATGAAAGCGTGTATCCCTTTATCACAAAATATCCATAACCCCCTTTCAAATACCATCAAAACCACTGCTGCCAGAATAGCCACTGTGATTAGGGTTCTCCTTCCACTGACTAGAAACAATCTAGAATAAAGAATAAATAAAGAATATACAAGAGTGAAGTAGGAGGAGCTCCCTCTCTGTACATCAAAGAACTACAGTCTGTATTCAGAAACATCAGATAAAATTCTATTAGTTCAAATGCAGTTGCCTTTTATTAGAAAACTCTAAACTGTGTCATTTTCAACCTGAATTTCTTTAGTTTTCCCACATGATTCAAGACTTTTTACTGCCCAAACAGCTTGGACCTCGAGTCATAAATATCAATGATTCTACTTAAACAGATTAAGACCTTTAACATCTCAAATTTATTGAAGGAACTTAATCTATATTACTTGTCCATAACTAGGTGTCTTTATTATTTGTCTAAAATATAGAAAAGAGCCACACAAGAAAAGGATTTGGTAAGAAAGAGATTCTAAATATACACGGATGCACTGAAGAACAAATGTAGAAATAAAACAGAAATACTTGACGGAATTACTAGCTACTCTGGCCCCTCATAGTGATCCCAATTTTATCTCAAAATGGAGACCACTGACAATTCTATAAGGCATTATTTACCCCTGCCAATTATAATTATATGACTATTTCAGAAGATCACTATAATTCTAGATGAGAAATTGTGAAATAAAGGGAGACTAATAGAAAGATAAGCTTTTCAGTATCCTTTGTGTTAATATCATCATTCAAGCAGATCCAATGCCTTGAGTAGCCTGCATTTCTGAAAACAAACTACTCTAAGAATACAAATCAAAGTAGAATCAAACTATCAGAAACAGCTTTTGTTTGAATTTTATAAGAGTAAAAACCTGAGGCACGTCATACACGTCCTGTGAACTAGTAGTCTTATGTAGAAGTGTTAAGTACCCTTAATTCGAAGAGATCAGGAAGCTGTGTAAGTGAATATATAGTAAATTTCAACATGGGAAAAAAGTGACTGGCAAAACCTATCCTTTTGAAAGAAGCAGAAGAAGTCATTCAATAAAAATACTCCATATGCAAAGGAAAAATACAAAGAAGAACTTTTGAAATTTTTAGTTACTTAGACAAAATTCATTTAAACTTTTAATTACTCATACATTTTAAGAAATAACAGTGAATATTTACCCAGTACCTAACCCAAGAACAAAGATGAATGTTCTTTTGTTTTATATAAACTAACAATTGCATGACACTAGTGTCTTCAGAATTATGATAATAGAATTCTAAGTGCTTATGTCCCATTAAAAAAAAAAACTTTATGTGGTTTCTTTTTTTAGTTAGAAGAAGTGCATTCATTCCATAATCCCTTTAAGAATTTGTCTAAGACTTAAAATGTGAATTCACTTCTTGTCTACCCCTCCATGTCCATTTCTAGGAACAACCTTTAGATATTTTTATAATGATATATTTTAACCAGAGACCTAGAAAGGAAGGCAGTGCCATCCAGTTTCACATCTTCATGAAATCCATCCCTTTGTAAGACAAGAGCTATGTCTGATGGGAATTAAAAAGATGTGGGTTTAAAAAAAAATAAAATGGAGTATTACTCTGCCATAAAGAATGATAAATTTGAGTCATTTATACTCAAATGGATATACCTTGAGGACATACTCGTAAGTGAAATAAATAACTCACATAGGTAAATAGTGTATCTTTTCTCTGGTATGAGAAACTGAAAATGTAAGTGAGTTCTAGAGTGCCTGATAGATACTGTGAGGTAGAAAATATTCAAAGGGCAATGGGGTAGGGGTAAGTAACAAGGAGAAAGAAAAAAATGTGATGGTAAAAAGAAAGGGAAACAAAACTTATGTATGTAGGGGGCGGGGAGTTGTAGAGTGGGTAGGGTAAAAAAAAAAATCTATGGCAAATACACTTCTTTTCAAACAGTTTTCTAACAGGCCAGTGGTAGGTCATTAACCTGAACACGTTTCTAGTGAAGAACTCTTTCCTCTCTAAAATTTGTAGTAATTGTATATAGAGCCAAACTATCAAGTGCATTAATTTGATAGACTGGGATTTCCTTTGAATAGGCTTTCCAACTTTGTTTCTAAGAATATCCCATGAAACAGTCTGCTTGGAGTTTCCCATTGTCAGAGGTTAGCTCATCCTTCCTTGTTGAATACGTGTTGTATGTAACCATGGTCCAGATCTGGAATCTGTAGAAAAGCAAAGGAACTATGTCCCTCTCTTCCGGGTGCCAACATCTAGTAAAGCAGGCAGCAATTCAAGAAGTGTAAGCAGCTAATAGAGTCGAGGTGATAATCTGCCTGAAACATTTTTAAAAATATGCACTCTATGTTACAAATTTTGCATGAGTTTTACAAAGTCAAATTCAACTGTTTCCGCCAAATGCATACCTGCTTTTAGAAACCAGACAGTATCAGAAAAGGGGAGGGGAAGAAAGGGAAGAAAAAAAGAATCCAGATATGTTAAGTACATGTATGTACCCCTGAAGATGAATGTAAATATTATGTACTGCAAACATGTAATAAAAAAAACTGATCTGGAGGATATACTAATAAGTGAAATCAATAGATCACAGATAGACAATTCCTGGATCTTCTCTTTGGCATGAACACCTATAGATGCAAATGAGTTCTAGAAAGTAGGACAGCTTTTATAGAGTGGAATATTTCTATAGGAAACTTGGTGTGGGAATGTGATGAGGGGAAGGAATAAATATGATACAGAGAGAAAAAAGAGCATGTATAAAGGGGGGAGGAGGGGGGAGTGGGTAGGGATATGGGTAAAAATGAGAATTAACTTGTGGCATATACTGGTACAAACTTCCCAATGTTATATGTGATTTTGAGATGTATATAAATTGTACCAATAAAGAATTCAATTAAAAAAAACTAAAAAAAAAGTGGGTCATCTTTGAGAAAAGGATTAGAAGAGTGTGCATTTTGAAATTTATTTATTACATCTGAAGTTTGACTTTATGAGTGTGTCACTTTTCCTTGGGTTTGTATTAAAACATATTTTAAAGGAATCTGAAAAGAATAGTATGAATAGTGGGCAGAGGGAATATAAGGCAAAGGTAAAGCAGATACTGTATGTGGTATATAAATAATTTCCCATTCCCACAGCTCAAATATAATTGAAGTTTTAGAAAGTTCAAAGTGATTACTCTTTTTTGAGACAGGGTCTCACTTTGTATGTAGTTCAGGCTGGCTCTGAGCTCACTATGTAGCCCAGGCAAGCCTTGAACTCAGCAATCTTCCTGCCTCTGCCTCCTAAGTGCTGGGACAGGGGTAAGCCACCATACCCAGCATTGTAGTATGTGGTACTTACTGATTGCTGGTGGGCATGAGTCACCATGCCTGGTATATTGTATGTGGTTACCAGGGATCGAACCAAGGACCTTGGACTTGCTAGGCAGGAGCCAGAACCACTGAACTAAATCACTGGCTGAAAGTGATTTTTTAAAAGTAAAAATTGGGCCAGAGGGTTAGCTCAGTGGTTCTGGCGCCTGCCTCGCAAGCGTAAGGTCCTGAGTTTGATCCCGGTAACCACATACAATACTAGGCGTGGTGACTCATGCCCACCAGCAATCAATACCACATACCACATTGCCGGGCATGGTGGCCCACGCCTGTAATCCCAGCACTCGGGAGGCAGAGAGAGAAGGATTGCTGAGTTCGAGGCTTGCCTGGGCTACATAGTGAGCTCAGGGCCAGTCTGAACTACAAAGCAAGACCCTGTCTCAAGAAGAAGAAGAAAAAAAAAAAGTAAAAATTATATTGCATTCAGAAAACCTGCCTCAGTTCACATTAGCAAACAATAGTGAAAATTGGAACTATTTTTCTTTATGGTTCAATATAAAACAACTGTTAATTCCAGCAGTGACTATCAGCATTCTCATCATTATTAGCTAACACAACAAGGGTCAAAGCCAAGATAAGAAAAGACTCTAATCGATCTTTACCTTCTAATCATGATCACGGTTATCAACTCATGCAACATTTCCTTCTCACACAGAAGTAAAATCAATAAAATGGGAGCTTTAAGTTTATATTACTGTCAACCATCCTTGCTAACGTCAAGCTCTATACACTGTGATCACTAAGTGCCCAATGGAAGGAGATGAGTTGACTGAAAGAGCACTGTGTCAGATACAACTATATGAAGACAGGGAGCTTTGCTGAAGTCAGCGATGGTTAAGGAAAGAAAACTATGGGAACAACTAGTTAGGACTCAAAGAGAGGCATGCAAATTCCTGGTTCTGTATTTATTGTTCACCAAATATTCCAAAAATGAATAAAATGTAGGGCTTTTATTTTTTTTAACTCCTGGAAGAAAGATCATGGAATGTTCCCATATCATGTGCCTTACTGTGGATTCCCTGAGTCAGCTCAGCTCTGAAAAGAGACGCCTGGTATTGTTGTATGTGGTTCCTGGGGATCAAACCAGGGACCTTGAGTTTGCGAGGCATGCGCCGAAACCACTGAGCTAAACCTCCAGCCCGGAGGTATTTTTTATACAGATACAAAGCAAAGTTATTTTTTAAATCCATGAAGAGTTTCACAAGTGTGAAAAGCCATTATAAAATCCCGCCAAGACTGGAGCTAGAGATTACCTCTTGGGTTACCCAACCCCTGAGCCAGAGTAGGGACTAAGTAAGTTTTCAGTGAAGGAATAAAGATACGTAAAGAAAGACCAGGGTGTTAAAATCAATAGCATTCACCATCATAAAAACAGCAGATAATTCTAAATATGAACACACACACACACACGTGTGCAGCAGTGAACACATTTAACAGAAAGGAAGACATTGATGAGGCTGGAGAAATCACCAGAGAAAACTACGTGGAAAAACCATTTGAAAAAGAAGAAATGGTCACTCAGAGTTCCTTGTCTGGCCAGAAGAGCCAGCAAGAACAGATGGAGAGTAGGAGATAGAAGAGAGTGAAAGGTGAGAGGGATCCCGGTAGCCCAGAAGCAGGCGCTCCTAGCAGTGTTTGCAGTGAGAGAGAGGAAACATGAACTTTAAAACTTGTCAGGCATACATGCTCAAGTGGCAAAAAGAGATGGAGCTCAAGAAGAAAAACTCCAGGGTATTCTCAGACTTTTTAAGTGATCACAAAAACCAGGTCTCCTCTCTTAGCTTCTAAACTCCTTTATAGTCTCCTAAGTCTTAAATCCAGGGGTAATGACTGAGGACTCCAGGATCGAAAGGGCCATGCTGACAGGCCAAAGACGTCTGGATGCTGCAAGGTGAATCTCTATAGACACCCACAAATTTTTAGTGTGAGCCCAAGGTCGTGGCACACCCTAGATTAAAATACCTTAAGGAAGTGACATCGAGAAGTCAGCACAATGTGGGACCGGAGTGAAAAACAAGCCAAGAAACTCCAAGCACGTATAATTGGGCCTTTCACGTTCACCCTGGAGCAACCTACTAGCACTCTTTAGTGAAGGAAGAAATAAAATTTGTATATGTTCTTCTGCACTCGGAGATTATTTCTTCATGTTAGGCGCTAGCGTAATTAGAAGGAAAAAAAGGATTTAATATCATAAAACAACCTTAAGTCTGTCAGTTACAGGATATACTATGCTTTGTCTTCTCTAAAGAAACCACAAAATGCTTCACTTTCTAAGGTAGTAATTATTAATGCTTGGGGACAGCAGGGGTAAGGGGTTTCAGTGACTGGCTCAGGCTAGAATGAAAGACCATCAGGCCAGAAACCACATACACTCAACCTCGTAGCCCAGACCCTGGGCCAGAGAGCTCCACTAAAATGAGGTCTGGGATGGCCAGCTATTAAAAGGATTGATATTTCTGTACAAACATCTCGATAAATCTCAGTATCAGTCCAAAATGAGTCACTTCCAACTGTTAGCAGTTTTATTTGAATAAGATGAACTTTTTTGCTCTTCAAATCCACGTATTTCAAAGCCTTATAACTTCCTAACTGGAGTGTATTCCTCTGACACAACTCTGCGGTTCAGTCTCCTTACTCTGGCTACACGCGGTCGGGGCTTAGTGGAAGTTGCTAAGCCTGAAGATCGAGGGCGCCCCGAGCTCAAGGCTGGAGACTTGAGGTGTGCTTAGCAGACACAGCGCGTCCCCCACGCGTTCGCAACGACGCGCAGGACTTCTCTGCAAAGCATCGGACAACCCCCGAGGGCCCTCCAGCCGTCCCACCGGGCCGCAGCGGGACGTGCAGAGCCTTCCAGAGACCGAGCCGCGCTCCAAACCGAAACTGAGAACCCCGGGGGCGCAGCAGGCGACTCCAAGGACGCCTCGGCGGGCGGGCAGCGCTCGGAGCCGTCCTCCTGGAGAGGGTGCCAGGGTTCCCGGGCACAGGGTAGCTACGGGGAGGTCGCGTTCCAGGCGGCCGCGCGGCAGCAGCGGCCCCGACGGTTCTGGACGTGACCAGGGCACCGTGGGGCTCAGCCTCGCGGGAGAGGGACCGCGGCGGCGGCGGCCGACCATCTGGGGCGCAGGCTCCCGCCGGCCCGCGCCCTCACCCTGGCCCCGCGCGCGGCCGCAGACCCGGCAACTTACGGGGGCCGCGCTGGGCTCGCGCCGAGGGTGCCGCGGAGGCCGGCTGATAGCGTCGGGTCCCGGGCCCCGGGAAGCTGGAGAAGGTCCGGGCGCCGGAGCGATCCGCAGGGAGGGTAGCGTCCGGCCGCCGCACCGCAGAAAGCGGGCGGGGGCCCCGCGCGCCGAGCTCTGTACCGCGCCGGGGGTGGGGCGCGCCGACTGCTCCGCCCCGGCCCCGCCCCGATCCCGCCCCGCGCCGCCTGCTCCGCCCCGAGCCCGCCCGAGCCCACCCCGCTTGGCCTGGTGAGCGCCAAGCCCCTGGCCGGGCGGGGTCTGCTGAGCAAAGAGGGATCCGTTGGCGGGGTCTAGTGGGCCAGAGCAGCGGGCCAGCGAGTCTCCCAGTGGCATCTCCAAAGTTTGTACAATGGAGAACGTTTTTTGGGGGAGGAGGGGAATTCTATCTTTATTTTTCATCCGGACCTTGAGAAACTGACAATACAGTGTGGTAAGAGCAGACACAGTACCTTAGATGAGTGCACTGTCAAATCCTACCGCTTCCACCAGTGAAGTAAAACTTTTGGATGTGCAGTTGCACTTTTGAAAACTCCACTGATGCAGACAGATCATCATGGTTATTTGAGGGTGAGCCTATAAGAAGATGGAATTTATTATTTCCGAGTGACAGAGCAGAAGTTACACAATCAAGAGTTCTCTCATAAGGGGATGTTGCTTATTTTAACGTCTGATAAGATTAATGCCACGCTGTGAAACTCTCCTTAATTGTAACCTAAAATGAAGCCAATGAATTGAACGGTGTCATACTGTTTTGGGTTGGCAGAAAATTTTATCTTATTTTCCTTAACGTTGTGGTAAACATCTCTTTCATAAAGTCTCAGATGCACAACAATGTGATACACAGATGTACCTTTCCCCAACATAACCTACGAAGGGGGGTGGCATGACTCCAGAAAACAGTACATGCAAAACATTTCTTCATTTCTTCAGAGTTCATGTACACTACGAGGCTATCCGTAGAGCCTATCAGATCTAAATGGCACTGAGACTCCAAAGGAGTTATCTGTTAGAGTCAATACTGTAAACAATAAAGGTTGCCTGCTGTAAAAACTTAATTTTACGGTATAATACAGATTCTGCAGGCAAATTATTATCAGTGGCATTCAGTGAAGTTGTGATAGATAGATTAGCTAGACATCTTGCCAGCAGACAGGCTGGCTCGGGAAAGGCTCACATGGTAAAAAAATGGAGGACAGTCAGAGAGATCTAAAGGTTAGCTCTGCGTTGCCAAAGGAAAAAAACTACTCCAGCCCTGTAGAATACACAGCAGGGACTGATATTGTAAGTAGGTGTCAGTCTGATATTCTAAATAGGTGCCAGTTTGCCCCAGGATCAACAGCAGTCCTTGATATTCTAAGTAGACGCCAGTCTCCTGGGCTGAAGGGCCGAGACTTTGATACGCCTCTCCCAGAAAAGAACCCCGACTAAAAATTCTTGTATGCTTGTTACATGACTTTATTTCTCATTGGATCTCCATTTAATCAGTATTACCTGAGCAATTATAGTTGTAATCTTATTGGTTGATCATGATTTTGTCCATTTTGTGATTTCTCATTGTACCAATGTTACCTAAGTCACTGTATGCGGTGTTACTGTTTGATTGTAATTTTATCCCACTTTAGGCCTGTCATCTCTTTTTTTTTTTTTTTTTTTTTTGCTTTTGAGACAGGGTCTCGCTTTGTAGTTCAGGCTGGCCCTGAGCTCACTATGGTGCCCAGGCAAGCCACCACGAACTCAGCAGTCCTTCTGTCTCTGCCTCCCCAGTGCTGGGATTACAGGCGTGAGCCACCACGTCCGGCATTGTGGTATGCGGTGTTGATTGTTCGTGGGCGTGTCTCCACGCCCAGCATTATATGTGGTTACCGGGGATCGAACTCAGGACCTTGCGCTTGTGAGGCAGGCGCCGGAACCACTGAGCTAACCCTCCGGCCCAGGCCTGTCACCTCTTAGCTCTGTGTCTCAAGCAGGAATTTGATAAGGAGACTTAGGCCAGGGTTGCCATATCCAAACGATGTTTATTGGTAATAAAGTCTAACAAACCATAAAGCAGGTAGGCTTCATAACACACTAAAATGAATTATCAAACCCCAGGTAAAATATCCCTGGAAATATATCAAATATGAAATCACTACCCAAGTAAATCAAAGTAAGTAACATAAAGTCAACACAAGTAAATCCCATTACCTAAAACCCAAGTTTTCCTACCACGCTGTTACCAGGTTCAGATATTCTAGGCCACCAGTAGAATATGCCAGTTTCGGGGGTGACGGTCCTTGATATGGTCCCAAAGAGTCATCCCTGGGGGCGTCTGGCTGTCAGTGTTCTTTCAGTTCAGCCTTCTTATATCCTCCTTCATGTTTGAGGGGTTACTTATCAGCTAACTGTACTCCTGTGTGTCAAGTGCATGCACAGTCTTAGGTCCTGTGCTCTTCTCTAAACACACATTTTACTTTCTATATTCTACCCTCTACTTTCCACACATTTTACTTTCTATATTCTACTTTCTACACTCTGTTCCATAAATACCCTCTGAAAAAAATCCATCCTTTGCCACTCATTTTCAAGTCTACCTTCTGTCTCTCTCAGGCAGAAGCTTTCTTTCTCAGTAAAGTTTTTACTACTTTTTTTTTTTTTTTTGGAGACAGGGTCTCGCTTTGTAGTTCAGGCTGGCTCTGAGCTCACTATGTAGCCCTGGTAAGCCTCAAACTCAGCAATCCTCCTGCCTCTGCCTCCCAAATGCTGGGATGACAGGTGTGAGCCACCGTGCCCAGCATTGAGGTATGTGGTACTGATTGCTGGTGGGTGGGCATGAGTCACAACACCTGATATTCTTGCATGTGGCTTCCGGGGATCAAACCAGGGACCTTGCTCTTAGTAGGCAGGTACCAGAACTACTGAACTAAATCTCTGATCCAAGGTTTTCCTACTCTTTTTTTTTTTTGAGACAGGGTTTTGCTTTGTAGTATAGGCTGGCCCTGCGCTCCCTATGTAGCCCAAGCCTCGAACTCAGCAATCCTCCTGTCTCTGCCTCCCGAGTGCTGGGATGACAGGCGTGAGCCACCACGCCTGGCACTGTGGTATGTGGTATTGATGGCTGGTGGGGGTGAGCACCACACCCAACATTGTATGTGGTTACCGGGATCGAACTCAGGACCTTGCGCTTGCGAGGCAGGCGCTGGAACCACTGAGCTAAATCTCCGGCCCCTAGAATAAAATTTTCAGAAATAAAATATCTGAAACAAGTTCAACCTTTCATTTTCACTTTTGCCTGTCAAATTTGCATCTTAAGAATGAAAGAGAGGTGCAGGGAGTGTGGCTCGGTGGCAACATAATTGCTTCTGAGCACAAAGTCTCGAGTTGATCTCTGGTACCAAAAAAAAGGAATGCAACAGAAAGTCCAAATTAGTAATTTTTGGGAGTATCCTAGGTGTTGTTTCCTAAAGACTTCAGAACTGTGTATATCTGAATTCCTAAGTTTTTATTAAGTTGCAGGGAATTTCAAGGGACTTTTATAGCTGAATGAGTAAATTCCACACCCTATTCTCCCACATTTGCAAATACAACCCAAAATAAAACCAAAATGTGCAGATGAGGGATTTATTTATTATCAAGACCAAGTGACTGGATGATTATTAGTTCTAGCTTGTTTAAACTAGTTCAGTGCAGATAAGCTAAAAGCCCTCTATTTTTTTTTTTTAATGACTGGACACTGGTTCCAGATGCTTTGTATTATAACTGCATAGGCTTCAAAGTGAAAAAAAGATGTGATCAGAGTTCAGGTCAGTTCAGTTTGGAGGGCTTTGGGGTCACCTTGTTCTCTATGCCCTTTTCAAAAATGTGTAAAAATTTAAAGGCAACATTCCATTGGGCACGTTCCATATTTACCCATCCTTTAAGGTAAACAACGAAATGCTAAACAATGGTTGGGGAAAAATACAAGAAGTCCTTGTGGTGACAAGTTATCTTTTAAATTCATATTTTTCTGCTTCTCTTTTCACTAAGAGAAAAGAATGGTTGGGCAGTGTTTTTCAGTCCTGCATTGCCTGTTGCTCTGCATCCTGTCATGGGGCTCCTTGCTGGTCTTCTTTACATTGGCCATTAATCAAGAATCACCCAGAGCTCCGCCCTCACTTCCTTCTGCCAGGGTTCCTGTGGGGATGTATCTGCTGGGAAAAGTTAGTTTTCTTTTTTTTTTTTTTTTTGAGACAGGGTCTCGCTTTGTAGTTCAGGCTGGCTCTGAGCTTACTATGGAGCCCAGGCAAACCTCGAACTCAGCAATCCTCCTGTTTCTGCCTCCCGAGTGCAATTACAGGCATGAGCCACCACGCCCGGCGAAAAGTTAGTTTTCTTAATCCAAACATCTTCAGTTAGCCTGTGGCTCTAAAGACCAAATCCTGGCTTTTCAAAAAGGAGCTCAGCTAATCCAAATCCTCTTCTTTCTTTCAGCCTTGACAAAAATCCTCACCAGTCAGAAATCTCTTCCTTACCACGTCCAGTGGACCTTTCAGTTCTCATGTGTCTCAGTTAACTCATTTTCTGTTTTCTTTCTTGAAATAACCTCTCTCCCTGTCCCCACCTTCCATCGTTTCCTACCTTTCTATCTGACATCCTGGTAACATTTTTTGTTCTTCTTGCTAACTGTAACCTTTTAAAGATTAAATGCTTGGATCATTCCTATTTCCTTCTTACCTACTAGTCTTCCTAGTTATTATTCTCCTGCTACCTCAGGCTAAATATCTTGAATTATTGTTGATCATTTTCTCTCCTTTAAAAAAATGTATCACCAATCACAAAGTCCTACTGTTGTTCCTCTGTTTACTCTTTACACAGAGATTACCATTTCTTTTGATTTCTGTAACCTTTTCTACTTGGTTTCTACTAATTTGCCCCCAGTATGTTAACTAAAACTTTCACAGTGTTCACAAAAAGTCATGCTATCTTCTCAGTGTTTGTAGAACCCAGAGAAACTCTTTATTTTAGCTTTGTACATTTTCTTCAAGTATCATTTAGACCTGTGCCATCCAACATAGCAGCCACAAACCATACTGGTTTTGACCACTTGAGATGTGGCTAGTCCAAACTGACATATATTGAAGTGTAAAATACACATTGGATTTCAGTGGCTTGATACAATAAAAGTTAGTGATTCATTCATATTGATTAGTTGTTTAGGTAATGTTTTGATATATTGGATTAAGTAGGATTAAATGCAATTAGAATTAGTTTCACCTATTTCTTTTTATTTTTTTAAGGCAGTACCAGGGATTGAACTTTGAACTCATGACCTTAAGCTTGCAAGGCAGGCCCAGTGCCACTGAGCTAAATCCCAGGCCCTCACCTATTTCTTTGTACTTTAAAAAAAATGTGACTCGCGGGCTGGAGATTTAGCTCAGTGGTTCTGGCGCCTGCCTCACAAGTGCAAGGTCCTGAGTTCGATCCCGGTAACCACATATGATGCTGGGCATGGTGACTCATGCCCACCAGCAATCAATACTACATACCACAGTGCTGGGCATGGTGACTCACGCCTGTAATCCCAGCACTTGGGAGGCAGAGACAGGAGGATTGCTGAGTCTGAGGCTTGCCTGGGCTATATAGTGAGCTCAGGGCCAGGCTGAACTACAAAGCAAGACCCTGTCTCCAAAAAAAAAAGAAAAAAAAATGTGACTCGCTTTCTATTTCTATTAGATAGCACTGACTTAGGCAATGAACAGACATATTCAGAGCGAGGTATTATACAAAAGATCGGAGGAACTTTTTTTTTTTTTTGAGACAGTCTCGCTTTGTAGTTCAGGCTGGCCCTGAGCTCATTATGTAGCCCAGGCAAGCCTTGAACTCAGCAATCCTCCTGCCTCTGCCTCCTGAGTACTGGGATTACAGGCGTGAGCCACCATGCCCAGCATTGTGGGGTGTGGTACTGACTGCTGGTGGGTGTGAGTGACCACGCCCAATATCATATCATTTTATGTGGTTACCAGGATCAAACCAGGGACCCTGCGCTTGCTAGGCAGGCGGTGGAACCATTGAGCTAAATCTCCGGCCCGATCAGAGGAACTTTTTATGAAAGAAATAATAATTTTGCCTCAGCCTTCCCTTTGCAGCCCAGTTGAGGAGATAAAGCATTGAAAACCAGTTATAGACCCAAGCAGTAGACAAAACCCCAAAGAAGAAAATTAGCACCAGAGCAGCTTACAAGGGTGAATAGATGATCCTTCAGGGACGGATAATATTTCTTGTTTGCAGCTGGGAAGAAAAGAAAAGACATCCTGGGACCTGGGACGACAGAGGAGAGGAAGCAGTGAGCAGGTTTGGAATAAGAGGCAGAAACCACATTTGTCTGGAGTGAGTGTTGTGCCCTGGTTTGGAACACCACATGCCTCCAACATGTCCTTTGGCTTTATTCATTCAGTCACCTCCGAAATGACTTCTCAGAGCCCCTGCTTTACCACAGCCAGCATTCCAACGTAGAAAATAATGTTACCAAGCAGATTATTGCCGAGCTTGGTGGTAGAGCACTTGTCTGGCATGCATGAGCACCTGGGTTCGATCCCTCTCCTCTCCTCTTCCCCTAGAGGACCTAAAGTCTGTTATCTTCCATTTAAGAAGAAATCAGAAGAATATATAAGGAACACATTATACACTTAATTGAATAAGAAAAGGGTACTTTAGCTGGGCGTGGTGGCTCATGCCTGTCATCCCAGCACTTGGGAGGCAGAGACAGGAGGATTGCAGACTTCGAAGCTTGCCTGGGCTACATAGTGAGCTCAGAGCCAGCCTGAACTACAAAGCGAGACCCTGTCTCAAAAAAAAAAAAGGGTACTTTAGTCCTAAAGGTAGGGAAGAAGAAATCCTACCTGCAAATAGACTTGTGCCGTCACAGGGACCTACTCAATTCTCAACTCTTTTGTTAATTCCCTGTCATTCATTCACCTCTGAGAACTACTCTTTTTTTTTTTATTGGTACATTATATATACACATCACGATTACACTCCACATTGAGAATTTATACCAGTATATGACACAATTTAATTCTCATTTACCCGCCCTACCTCCTCCACCTTGCCCTATATACACAAGCATTGTTTCCTTTTTTTTTTACCATCAAGTTTTTTCTTTCCTAATTATTTACTCCTAAGCCCCATTACCCTTTGAATGTTTACTATTTCACAGTATTAATCATGCATTCTAGAACAAG
Source organism: Thryonomys swinderianus (assembly GCA_004025085.1). Classification (NCBI taxonomy): domain Eukaryota; kingdom Metazoa; phylum Chordata; class Mammalia; order Rodentia; family Thryonomyidae; genus Thryonomys; species Thryonomys swinderianus. Next base: position 22,147 of record PVIC010009589.1, read on the forward strand.
TTTATAACTTCAGTTTCTCATATCAGAGAAAAAATACGATATTTATACATCTTGATTTCTCAGAAGCCATGCTTCTCTCAACTCAAGGCCTGTTGCTTAAGGGCCAACATCAAAATGAAGTGACACCTCTAAGATAGGAAATGCAAAGATGTTTCAGTTTGAAGTTCTGACTATAAAGTTACATTACTGAGAAGCCTCTAAGTCATAAAGTAATCACAGCACAGTAGTGAGAGGAAAAGCAGGAGATTTGAACATTTGAGATACTGAGTTGGAACATATTCATATATAGTCCCCTGTATGGATAGTGTCAAACTATGGTATGCGTGCCACAGCAGGCTTTTTGTATCACTGAAAGCTCTGAAAGATTTGCCCCCACTGTTCTATACCACATATTAATAAAGCTAGTCATGGTAGAATCACTCACCCAAAAGTTCTAGCCCAAATCTAAAAAAACAACTACATTCTGATTTCCACATAGCAACAAATTCTTACATAGTACTGTGAATTTCAGGTCGCAAATCTTTGGTCCCAAAATATGCAGATGGAAAATGTTACTGTCTAGCACCCTATGGGATTTCTCTAAAGCCTCGTTAGAAAGTTAAACTCTTTGAGATAAAACAGTTTAATGTCAGTTATCCTCTGGTGGTAGAGGAAAGGAGAGAGATGGTTGTTTGCTCTGCGTGACTTTGATATCTTTAAAGTTCTGGCTTAGGCTCACAGAATCCATTTTAGAAAATGCTCTGGCACTGGTAATTTCCCTATGTCCTCAGGCAATAAGGGTTTCAGAGTTCTCACCTGTTTTACTTTCATATTTGGATTGGGATACAATGAAGCCCTACCGTAAATTAAGCAATCCTTTTTTTTTCTTTTTTCTTTTCATATTCCAGGCAAAAAGGCAGAGTCGACTTTAATGATGAGTAGTCTGGACCTCCAGCTCCCTCAGAATAAATCAGCACTAGCTGACTCAGTCAGGGGAAGAACATCGGTCCTTGCTCAATTACACGAAGAAATGGACCACTGGTTCTGATATGATTCGACTCCAAATAGCAGTAATCAAATCAAACTGCACTATGCAGGACCACTGTGCACAGTCTACAAAAGGTTTAGAGGAAACTCGTCCTTTCATTTCATGAGAGAGACAGAGAGAATTTACAGCCATAGCAGGGGGTCCTGGACTAAATTGGAAGGCACTGAAGTTCTGCACAGTTGGTTTTTTTTTTTTTTTTTTTTTTTGAGACAGGGTCTCGCTTTGTAGTTCAGGCTGGCCCTGAGCTCACTGTGTAGCCCAGGCAAGCCTCGAACTCAGCAATCCTCCTGCCTCTGCCTCCTGAGTGCTGGGATGACAGGCGTGAGCCACCATGCCCGGCATCGTGGTATGTGGTGTTGATTGCTGGTGGGCGTGAGTCGCCACGCCCAGCATTGTATGTGGTTACCGGGGATTGAACTCAGGACCTTGCGCTTGTGAGGCAGGCGCCGGAACCACTGAGCTAAATCTCTGGCCCCAGTTGTTCATTTTTATCATTTCTGAAATTCAGTTCTAGGAGTGAGATCATGACATAAAAAAGTCCAGTTACATGTGGACATGCTGTAGAGAAAAAAAAGCATGAATTCATCTTACTGACAGTGCTGTCCTGACTAAATATGTGATTTAGAACAGAAAGGTCCTGCTTTACAATTTGAAGTTTCTTTTTCCCTGTGAAACAGAAATAATAAGACTTACTTGACTTCAAAATTTGTGAGGGAAGCACCTCAGACAAAGTGACATGACTGAGGTGTTACTCTTCCATCAGTTCCTACCTCCATCAATTTAATATTTGATTCCCAATACACCTGAAAGGTAAAAATCTCTTCTAGGCAAATGGGAAAAATTAATCAGTAGGTACCAAGTTATAATTAGATAGAAGTAATAAGTTCTGATATGCAAAAAAGCACTTGAGTAACCATAGTTAATAAAGTATTTTGCATTTGAAAAAAGAAGAAAGTATTAGAAAAGTTTTGCCAGGAAGAAATAATAAGTATTTGAGGAGAGAAATATATTTAACTTCCTTTAAACAGTATTCCATGTATACATTTGTTGAAACATTACACAGTACCCCATTAATATATGCACTGTTTTATGTTTTGATTAAAACAAAATCACTTAAGTTAGTTAAAAGATAAAATAAAACTGGATGCAGTAGAGCTCACTAGTAATCCCAGGTACTCTGGGGGCTGAAGTAGGAGGATCACAAGTTCAAGATCAACCTAGGCAGGGATGAGATTTAGCTCAGTGGTTCTGGCATCTGTCTAGCAAGCACAAGGTCCTGAGTTTGATCTCTGATAACCACATACAACAATACCGGACATGGTGACTCACGCCCACCAGCAATCAGTACCACTTACCACACTGCCGGGTGTGGTGGCTCATGACTGTAATCCCAGCACTCGGGAGGCAGACGCAGGAGGATTGCTGAGTTTGAGGCTTGCCTGGGCTACATAGTGAGCTCAGGGCCAGCCTGAACTACAAAGCGAGACCTGGCTCAAAACAAAACAAAACAAAACAAAACAAAACAAAAAAAAGATCAGCCTAGAAAACTTAGTGACACCCTGTTCCAAAAAAGAGGCCAAGAATGTAGCTGTGGGCTTCCTGACTGGGTTCCATCCCCAGTACCAAATACACTGGCATGCACAGATGCACACACATATATGCACACACACACAAGCTAAAATTTAAAAATCTCTTGGCCGGAGGATTAGCTCAGTGGTTCCGGCGCCTGCCTCGCAAGTGCAAGGTCCTGAGTTCGATCCCCAGAAACCACATACAGTGCTGGGCATGGAGACTCACGCCCACCAGCAATCAATCCCACATATCACTGCTGGGCATGGAGACTCACGCCCACCAGCAATCAATCCCACATATCACTGCTGGACGTGGTGGCTCACGCCTGTCATCCCAGCACTCGGGAGGCAGAGACACGAGGATTGCTGAGTTCGAAGCTTGCCTAGGCTACATAGTGAGCTCAGAGCCAGCCCGAACTACAAAAAGCGAGGCCCTGTCTCAAAAAAATAAAATAAAATAAAATAAAATAAAAATAAAAATCTCTTAATTCAAGTAATGCAACAGTATCTTGATCTTTATAAATAACTGGTGTGGGTGATTTGGATGTGCTTAGTCACTCAGAGAATGATGGACCAGAAATTTGGCTGTGAGTGTCGTGTGAGTGGAAGGAGTTCACTCCTTTTGGGAGTGTGCTCGCTCTATTGGAACTAGGCTGGTTGAGGCAGGAGAGGATAATTCTAAAGCAAGCTTGGCTTCCTTAACTTTGTCCTCATCTCATTCTCTGGCTTCTTTTTCCACTGTGTGACATTAAAGTGTGCCATTCAATAGAAATGATTTAGTAGAATTATTTTCAAATCAACAAATTTATTTGCCGACATTTGTTTGCTAAAGTCTTGGCATCTCCTTTAAAGTGTTGTTTTATATATATGTACATATATATATATATTTTTTTTGCAGTACCGGTGATCAAACTCAGGCCCTTGTGTGTTCAAGGTTGTCATGGTACTACTTGAGCTAAATCCCCAGCTGCTTAAAGGGTTGTTATATTTGTTGATGCGTATATGAATACAAACTTCAGTAAATGTTTCTCTCTAAAATTACAGAACTATATTTCCCATGAGAAACTCTACTTGTTTGGTGTGGGAAACTATCATTAGCTTTATTAGCAATAAGATTGTGCACACTCATCAGATAATCTTTTTAACTGAGTGCATATTCTAATCCTTCTGTATAAAATATGTGAATAAAATCTTTGAAGTATTGTTAAGAGGTCCGCTTGACTAAATTGAACTTGACGGTGCCTCTTTATCTAGTTCCAATGTGCTTAGACCTGGAGGTTCATATGGAATCATAGAGAATACTGGTTTAAAATATAACCGAACAAGTACATTCCAGTGTTAAATAAAGCAATTTGCAGCAAGGCAAATACACTGGGCGAAAGTAGCTTCAAATCTGTAACTGAGCATTTCCTGTGTGTGCATGTGCACACGTGTGTGTGTACATATGTGTTCATGTGGCAGGGATTTGCTTTATTCTGGTGAGACGTTTCACATTATTTTATATTTAAGAAAGTTTGACAGTAACATCGAAGGAACTGAACATGCATTTTTCAGATGCATGTGGTCTAATCATGAGATCTGTCTATGTCCTATATGACCCCATCAGGAACCACTGACGTGGACTGCAGTTTGGAAGGTATCCTTCTGGTTAGCAGCATACAACATAGCTTTTAAAACAAGCTTATGGAGAATCCAGTGATTAAATGAACTGTTCTGCATAGGTAAAGAGTCTCAAAAAACAGAAAACCAGCCATGTAAATATCCATATTGAAAGTGCCTATGTGTATGTTTATTAGTTTTCTTTTAATTGAGACATAATTCCCAACACAGCCTAAAGGAGGAAAAATTTAACTTCACTTAAGCTTTTGAAGTGTTAATTGCATGATCAGCTCCTTCAAGGCAGGAAAGTCACGGCAGAGGGATGTGGGGGAGCAAAGCTGCGTAATTTCTGGTGACCAGGAGGCAGAGTAGGGGAAAAGAGCCCGACAAGAAAGTCTAGAGACCACACATAAGTCCCGGGGTCACACGTCCATGCTCCAGCTAGACACACCCAGAAACACGCTCTGTTAATCCACTAGACATTTCCTGGTCCCATGGAGTCGACAAATTGGGGTTAGTGGTCACAGGATGCAGGTTCTTTTTTTTTTTTTTTTTTGCTTTTTGAGACAGGGTCTCGCTTTGTAGTTCAGGCTAGCCCTGAGCTCACTATGGTGCCCAGGCAAGCCACAGGATGCAGGTTCTTATGGTTTGTTCTCCACAGGATTGTGTGCTGGAAACTTGGCCACCAATTTAAAGAGGTTGGGAGGTGGTAGACTCTTCATGAGGTGGAGCCCAATGGGAGCAGCACCCCCAGAGGTGGGAGCAGCACCCCTGGAAGGCATGAATGCTGTTGCAGTGGAGTTCTAGCCTGCATGGGACTAGAATAGCACTAACGAGACATATTCTTCTGAAGTGAGTTTTCAACTCCTTCGCTTGCTTCCCCTCATACACATGCTCCTTCGCCACAAACTGACTATGCACACGTGTGACATAGCTTGAGTCATGCTTGAATCGTGCTATTTGGTCTTTTCAAGGCAACAGAATCAGCAACATAAACATCTTTTTCTTATAAAGTCCTCAGTCTCAAGTATTTTCATATCAATGTCTAATGACAAAGACACATGTATTTGTAAATAAGTATTTGAAATGCTTTTTTTTTTTTTTTTTTTTGAGACAGGGTCTCACTTTGTAGTTCAGGCTGGCCCTGAGCTCACTATGTAGTCCAGGCAAGCCTTGAACTCAGCAATCCTCCTGTCTCTGTCTCCCGAGTGCTGGGATGACAGGCGTGAGCCACCACGCCTGGCACTGTGGTATGTGGTATTGATAGCTGGTGGGCGTGAGTCTCCACGCCCAGCATTGTATGTGGTTACTGGGGATCGAACTCAGGACCTTGCGCCTACGAGGCAGGCGCTGGAACCACTGAGCTAACTCTCCGGCCCTTGAAATGCATTTTTAACCTGAATGGCAATTTTCTGGCTTCTCCGAGAATGCAAAGCAAAATTTTGATACACCTTTGGTTATGACTAGGGACATGTAAACACTTACAACACCTCAGGTTACTGAGGCGCCTGTGGTGAATGATCATCACGGCAGCAGTGTTTTATAAACCATGTCGAGATACTTTTAAAAGGAAAAACGGTTGTCAAGGGGTTTGCCTTAGTTTGGGGTCTCCCAGGTACACTGAAAAAAGGGTGTGAGTGTAAGAAATGTATGTATTTCAGAGCACTAAGGAAGTAGGGAATGAAAATAGGAGAAAAAGAAGCAAATACTTGTCAAGAAGTGTACTGTGTGGGCACCTGCGACTTCACTCTGCTTCACTCTTCACTCTTCCATACTTGATTCTATAGGTGGCCATTATAAACCTATTTTATAAATATAAACAGACGTAGATATATATTTAGGGGCTGAGTGCAGAGCTCAGCTATCTGGGCACTGGAATCATACAGCCAACAGGGAAGGAAGCCTGGCTACTGCTCATCTAGTGTAGAACTCGGCACTATCCAAGTGATGCTGGTGTTAGATGCATTCAGAAGGATTCCACCCCAATTTCAGAAGAAGACCTGGGAAGCCAGGCAGTTTGTCCATGAGAGGACAGTGTATGGGGCCGTGAGTGTGAAGCCAAAGTTGCAGTGGAGACCCCAGAAGGCTAGAGAAGCCAGGAACATAAAACATCTGAGGAAAGCTGTAAAGAGTTAGGAAAACTGGCCCCGCTCTTTGTGCCATTATGTTTATTTTGTGCTGTTATTTGTTGGAAGTGCTTTGCATTTTTACAAGGGATGATGTAGTAACCAGGGCAAGGGAACGTAACTAGAATCTTCCATTAGATTCCAGTCTCCTGTGAGTCGACAGCACACGGAGAAATAATAATTAATAAGTAGGCAGAAATGAGGTTCAGAGAGGCTAAGTCCAGGTCTGATCCATGCTACTGTGGGTAGCAAAAGACGCCAGGCCCCCAGCCTTCCACACTTTTATTCGGCAGCTCTCCAATAACAAAAATGTAACAAAGTCAGAAGGCAGAGTAAACACCGGCAATGGAGCAGTTCCAACTCGAAGCATCACAGCATGTGGTAGACCAGAGTCCTTGTTGTTATCCAGGATGAAGGTGAGTTGAATGCAAAGTCAAGGCAGCCAGGAAGGGTGTTCCAATCACTCCTTCCAAACAGGATTCTTTTGCAACATAGTTAAGTTCCAAAGTCTGTCTGCAGGAAGGCCTGGTCAGTTTTGACCTTCTAATTATCTCTCTGAAACAGGATTGTTCCCAACAGGATGATAGCTAAGAGTGTGCCTTAATAATTAGAGAAGAATAGACACTTGGTCTTTTCAGCAAAGCTGAACCTATTAGGACTTTGGCAACTCTTTTTTTTTTTCTTAATGAGACAGGGTCTCGCTTTGTAGTTCAGGCTGGCCCTGAGCTCACTATGTAGCCCAGGCAAGCCTCGAACTCAGCAGTCCTCCTGTCTCTGCCTCCCGAGTGCTGGGATTACAGGCGTGAGCCACCATATCCGGCACTGTGGTATGTGGTACTGATTGCTGGTTGGCATGAATCTCCACCCCCAGCATTGTATGTGGTTACCAGGATCAAACTCAGGACCTTGCGCTTGTGAGGCAGGCACCAGAACCACTGAGCTCAATCTCCAGCCCAGGCAACTCTTATTTAGAGAAAAAATAAATGCATTTTGGATAAAGGGATGTGCACGAGTTTCTTGGAGGGGTAGAGTGTTATGGGTTGCATCTAGCCATCCCCTCAAAGCCTTGAGTGTTTGTGGGTGGGGCTTTTGAGAGGTGACTGGATTGTGGGTGTGTGGTACTTGAATTAGCCCACCAATGGATTTACAGCAGTATGTGATGTAGGGGGATGAACCCTGGTGAGGAGAGGTGGGCCACTGTGGCCATGGCCCGGGTGTATAGATGTGCATACACCTCTTGATTGCTTGCTGCCTCCTGCCCACCATGGCATGGGCTGCTTCTCTGCCATAAGCCTCTGCCATGCTGCCCTACCTTGGAGCCAGTTGACTCTAGACTAAAAACTCTATCAATTTTTTCTCATTCCAAAAGTTGTAAATAAGAAGATAGAAAGGAAAGGGAACAAATCAAGATCAAAATCCACTAAAATAAATCTTTCTTCTTTTACCCAGCAGATATTATGTATTTTGGCCCAGGGTTTAGAAAGTAACCAGAACACATACCCAAACAATAAAAGCAAATGAAAGAAATCATGTTAAAATTAAATGATGTTAAAATTCATGTTAATAAACTGATTCCATATAAGAGATCATAGTTTGCTAAAGCCAAAATGTCAGGTAAAGTAATGGATAAGATACTGACTGCTAAGACATTTTTTTTTTTTTTTTTTGCTTTTTGAGACAGGGTCTCGCATTGTAGTTCAGGCTGGCCCTGAGCTCACTATGGTGCCCAGGCAAGCCGCCGCGGACTCAGGAATCCTCCTGTCTCTGCCTCCCGAGTGCTGGGATTACAGGCATGAGCCACCACGTCCGGCATTGTGGTATGCGGTGTTGATTGTTGGTGGGCGTGACTCCACACCCAGCATTATATGTGGTTTCCGGGGATTGAACTCAGGACCTTGTGCTTGCGAGGCAGGCGCCATAACCACTGAGCTAACCCTCCGGCCCTCACTTACTCTTTCTTTCTTTTTTCTCTCTCTCTCTCTCTCTCTTTTTTTTTTTAACAGTACCAGGGATTGAACTCAGGCCCTTGTGCTTACCAAGGTAGGTGTGGCACCATTTGAGCTAAATCCCCACTGGATTGTATTGTGATCTACTTCCCCTTTTAAGTCCCCTTAAGTCCCTTTAAGGTGTTGGTTTTATCCAATGAGATGTTCTGATGTTTGCTACACATGTATTTATAATCTCTATATCTTCTTGATGGAATTTTGCTCTTTACTGATATATGTTGACCTTCTATGTATCTTCTGGCCGATTCTGAGTTAAGGTCTGTTTTGGGTACAGGTACTCCTGCTTGCTCTTGGGTTACATTTCCTTGAAACATTTCCACCCTTTCACTTTCAGTCTGTATACTTCTGCGAATAAAGTGAACTTGCTGTAGGAACCAAATTCCTGGATCTTGTTTTTTTTTTTTTTTGAGACAGGGTCTCGCTTTGTAGTTCAGGCTGGCTCTGAGCTCACTATGTAGCCCAGGCAGGCCTCGAACTCAGCAATCCTGCCTCTACCTCCCAAGTGCTGGGATGCCAGGCGTGAGCCACCATGCCATGGATCTTGTTTTTAAAACCAGATATCTGGTAAACATTTTAATTGAAGAACCAATTATTTATATTCAAGATTACTGTTGAAAGATGTACATTAATTCCTGTCATTTTATCTTCTTCTGGATACTTCCCATAATCTATATTCATTTCTTTTGGTCTTATATAGTTTAAAGATTTGATGGTTTACAGAATTAAAAATGTTTCATTCTTTTCCTAATCCTTGTTTATCTGCTCTTCGAGGGAGATTTACTCTATCTTGTGCTGCTAATTGTGTTTATTTTGCTCTTTTCTCTGTATAGGATTTAAATATCTCCTGAAACACTGGTTTAATGATCAGGAATTGCTTTAGTTTCTGCTTATTTTGGAAGACCTTTATATCTCCTTCAATTTTGAAAGATAACTTTTATGAATATTCTAATCTTGTTGGCATTTATTTTCTTTTAAGGCTTACATCATGTCATACTCTCTTGTTTATAAAGTTTCTGCTGAGAAACCTGATGTTATTATTATTGTTGTTATTTTTTGATGCTGTGGATCAAACTCATGGCTTTATGCTTGCAAGGAAGGCACCAGAACCACTGAACTAAACCCCCAGCTCATTCTGATGTTATTCTGATGAGTTTGATTTTTTTTTTAATTTAGTTTTTTGAGACAGGGTCTCGCTTTGTAGTTCAGGCTGGCCCTGAACTCACTATGTATCTCAGGCTGGTCTTGAACTCTCGACAATCCTCCTGCCTCTGCCTCCTGAGTGCTGGGATGACAGGCGTGATCCACCACACCTGGCAGTGTGGTATATGGTTACTGGGGATTGATCTCAGGACCTTGTACTTACAAGGCAGACTTTGAAACTACTGAGCTAAATCCCCAGCTCATCACCACAAGTTTAGTAACAATAGAACAGAGCAAAACATCATAGGAAAAAAAATTAAAAATGAATAAAAACAAAATTTGTATAAAGGGGGAAATTGGACAGTGGAAGTCAAGAGAGAATTCTATTGCAATATAATTTTAAAAAGATAATGAGAGGGGCAGGGATTTAATTCAGTGGTTCAGGCATCTGCCCGGCAAGCACAAGGTCCTGAACTGAGTTCAATCCCTAGTGCTACATATCACAATGCCAGCCATGGTAGCTCACATCTGTAATGCCAGTACTCAGGAGGCAAAGGCAGGATAATTGCTGTGAGTTCGAGGTTAGCCTAGGCTACATAGTGAGTTCAGGGCCAGCCTGAACTACAAAGTGAGACCTTCTCAAAAAAACTAAAAAAAAAATAAATAAAAAAATAAAAAAGATAATGAGTAGCCGGGCGTAGTGGATCATGCCTGTAATCTCAGCACTTGGGAGGCACAGGCAGGAGGATTGCTGAGTTCGAGGCTTGCCTGGGCTCCATAGCGTGCTTAGGGCCAACCTGAACTACAAAGTGAGACCCTGTCTCAAAAAAAAAAAAAAAAAAAGGATGAGTAGAAAAACATAATGACAACAGAAGATAAACTAGTTGATACAGTGGATTTCTTCTCTAAAGCTAGCTTGTTATGCAAGAGGAGTCACTTTCAGACAAAATCCCAAGTTGGATTTAAAGTTAGTGAAATAAATGATTCCCCCTCCAATTAAGATGTGAGTCTGTAGTTATTAGTGGGTTTCGTCTCGCCCCCCAGTTTACGCCGGCCGTTTCTAGCTTTGCTGACCCTCCCAGAGAGCGCCTGGAACTGAGTGCTTTGCTCTGCTTTGCCTTTCTGATTCTCCATGCAGTCTCAATTTCTCATCACTTCTTTATTGGTTTTCAGATTTTGTTTACTTACTTTTTCATTTGGAATATAATTTCTTTTTGTCGCACAGAAGGCTATTTCTACTCTTATCTTGCCTGCCTATCAGAAATGGAAATCCTTCTGTATAAAAATAACCATAGAATCTATCTCCAGGTGGTTATGGTAGAGATTTTTTTCCTATTTTCTCTGTTAGATACATGAAGAGGCTATTACCTAAATTAGTCACAGAGTGAGGTGCCAGGTGAGCAAAATTTTGATTTATCTTGTATTATAGGTAGAAAAGCTAATTAGACATGTGTTAGGTAGATAGATAAAGACTGGTCCTCAAAAAGCTTGCAAGAAAGGAGACTTTTGCTGGGCATGGTGGCTCACGCCTGTAATCCCAGCACTCGGGAGGCAGAGATAGGAGGATTGCTGAGTTCGAGGCTTGCCTGGGCTCCATAGTGAGCTCAGGACCAGCCTGAACTACAAAGTGAGACTCTGTCTCAAAAAACTAAAACAAAACAAAAAACGAAAGAGAGAAAGGAGACTGTTACCAAAGGTTGGTGCCACTCAAGGAAAAAGCTACCCCTTCCAGATAGCAGTGACTGATACACACCACTCCCCTTCTGGGATGAGGGGTTGAGATCTTGACTTGCCCCTCCCCAGGAACTCAGTGACTGCAAATTCCCCATGGTGGAGGGCCAGAACTTTAACCCACCTGGAAGAGTATCCTGACTGAAATTCTTTGTACGTTTGCTACATGACTTGATTTCTTATTGGATCCCTGTCTAGTCAGTATTATTTAAGCAACTATACTTGTTGTACTCTTATTGGTTGATCATAGTTTTGTCCATTTTGTGATTTCTCATTGTACCAATATTACCTAAGCAACTGTATTTGCAATGTTACTGGTTGACTGTAATTTTGTCCTACCTTAAACCTGCCTAAACTGTGGCTTTGCTCCACAAAACCTCTCTGAAAAGGGAGGTGGGTGTGCTATCCATCTCTCTGGGTTCCCCCTTCTGTCTTTCTTAAGCAGAAGCTTTCTTTCTCAATAAAATTTTCCTACTATTAACGTCCGTGTTTCCTAAAATTCATTCTTCAATTTTAGAGAACACAAACTCACGTTTCCAGTTAGGAGCTAGGCCTTGCTTCCCTGTATCACTCAGACTAATTCTACCTTATTTCTACTATATTGCTTAGATACGAGTCTGGTAGATTTTCAGTTAGGAGTGTACATAGTGATACGTCCTCAGGCTTGAAAGACTATCTCTACTATCCAAAGACTCACGGTCTAGCTCCCCAGTCTCGTGCTGAATGCAAATTTAAAATCAAGTAGGTATCCTAGTGGAGAAACTGTCTATATCTTCGACACACTTAAAAACTCACTATGTTTTGAGTCCAACATATAACATGATTTTAGTAAAATGTGCCTTTTACAAATTTCAGACCTTTTACCCACCTCCCACAAAGCCCTTAAATTTGGAAAATGTGACCAGAAAAGACGACTAATTGAAGGCCTCCAAATGTCTAATTTATAATCTAGTCCTGTCAGTAATAAAGAGGATGGCAGGAGAGGGAGTCCTGTCTCTCCAGAGGGTCCTCTTCTCTGACCTCCCCAAACTTTATCCTTAACTGCCGTCCAGCACTGGCAAATGCTTCAGAGGGAAGAAGGACAATCAATATTCAACTCATTTCAGAATTGTTATCTGTTTTGAAATTGTGGAGGACTCAAAGACATGGAATTCAGGACTGTGAGAGGAAGATTGTGGTGGTTGTGCTGTGTCCCAGAGGCAGACAGTACTGTTGTTTTCCTGGAGTTACTAAGTATGTATAATAATAATAATGTATAGGCTTAAAGCTCTCAGCACTACCAAGGTCAAAGGCATGACTCAGATGATGCTGACATGGACTTTAACTGCATACCCTCAGGTGGCCAGTCCCTATCTCTTCTGTAAACACAAACTACTAGGGAGGACTGGCAATGAAGAAATTTAATCTGTACGCTCCCTCTTCCATACAGTGAGGCAGAGTAAAAAGAAGATGATGGTCTGGAATCAAGAAACACCAGTCACATGCGCATGCATGTGTGTGCGTGCACGCACACACACACACACACTCCATGAACTGGCCTTTGCTCAGAAAACATAAAGAGACAAATTCCATACAAACAAACCAGCAAAATCGTTAAAATAATAGAAAGTGGGAATCCGTTAGGAATTGCCTTTATTTAATGGTAAATGTTTGTGATCCTGAAATTTAACTGACCTCTAGGACTTACTGTAAATATCTGAGATACATACAATAACATTTCCACAGCCAGGACAATGCATGGGAATTCCTGTAGGATTTGGGATTGTTTTCTGAAATTGTAGAATGTTGCTCTTTCGTTTCAAGTGAAGTTTAACAGGTGATCGCTCCTGTCTTAACTGAAGTTTACTCATCGTATTTTTTCTGTGGTGACGTCTGAATATCCTGTGACTCTACAGGTGGAATTTAAACTGTGTAAAGGTGGAGCTTTGTGTGAAGATGGAACATTTTGCTCTGGTTAATTAGCTGCTCTTCTTCTCCTCAAAAAATACGCTACCAGGCAGAGAAGCAAAAGAATTTAAAAAAATCAGAAGCGATAAAAACTAGTGAGTCTTGGTCTCCCCCAAACAAAGATAATCTACAGGAGCAACAGGGGGTGGGTCATTCCGTTGAGAAGGAGCCGGACCACTGTCGACGCTGCCTCCATAGCCTCTGACCGTGCAGTTCGGTGGGCCCCACCCGTACTCACAGTGGCAATGACCTTTATTGTTGCAGATCCCTAACATATTGCAGTACTTTGGCAAACAATCCGACGGCCAATCAGGCATAGCAACACACCTCCTGTTGACGCACATGGCCTTCTTACCACACACGGTGCCGTCCTTTACATCACCAATATCAGGCTCCATGATCCCAATTGGGTAGTCAATAGCCCAGCAGTTACCTTCTTTGGTCTAAAGATAAAGTATAGTCATATGATTACTCAGAGAGGGAATTTTTGTCACCTTCTCACCCTGAATTCTCCCGCAGAGGATGTCTCTGGGGCCACATTTTATATAGTTCATGCCGCTATAACCACAGTTGCCAAAACGGTCAGCTCAGGCGTTCATAATCTCGTAGCAAGACTGATTTATACTTGTGGCTTCCTTTCCAAAAATCGGCTTGCACTGTACACCATGGTTGGCACATCTTTTTAAATAGCACTGGCCAGTGCCCAGGCAAGGTGTCCCATCCTTCATATACACATCTTCTGGACAGTGGGGTGAAACTCTATGAGGTCGCAGTCTTTGGTCTGTGCTTGGCACAAAGTGCCTTTCGGGATATACATGCACCTGTGGCAGCAAAGCCCACGAGCACACTGAGCTCCTTAAATGTCAGACTGCAGTTTGGGGCACAGCACGGGTCCTTTCCACACAGAAGTCCACAATTGCACTCCTCTCCTTCGTCCACCACACCGTTCCCACAGACTCCGTGTCTCACACCCACGATCACTGGCTTTGTTATATCACTCAAACAAGGATGGTTTCTGATTCTGTTCCAGAACTCATCATAGCAGCAGTTGCTGAATCTGATGTTGTCGTTGTCCCTCTCAGACATGACACATGGTGACTCCCCACATATACATGGCTGGCCTTGTTCATCATGCTTCAGACCTACATTATGTTCTATCTCATGGGCCAAAGCACGTGCACCGCCCTCACATTCCTTCCAGTAGTTCTAATAATTCCACAGTTTTCTTTCAGACTGCATGCTTTTCCCACATATGTTATGTCATGATAATCGCTGTAATGCATGTGTGAAAGGAGATATGAAATATCATCTTTCGTGTGATAATGAAGTTTGATCAGTGACCACCTGCAAAATTCCACCAGCTGGTCTTTAAAGTCAGGAGTGCCTCTTAGATTTTCACCCACAGACCAGATGTCCAGTCCAACTAGAAGTGCATTAAGACCCAGTCCATTCAAAATAAGATTCAGTTCATTAAAAACATCTAAAACATTCCTTACTACACTTGTGACATTTTGTCCTAGAGCAACATATCGTCTGTGGCTTATACTCAATGCCTCTTCCACGAACCATCTGTGGGTCCACCAGTCATTATCAGAGCAGAATTAGCCTTGTCTTGAAGCTTCATGTGCTGTTCTATTTCTTCATTTGATAATCCACATCTCAGGGTTGGGGATTGTGTCACCTTGCTGGGCATTCTGTAAACCAAATGTTCGAATTTGACAGAATGGCTTTTGGGCTTGATTTTATAAGCAATGTCATTTATCTGTAGTTTTCCATACAAGCCTCCAAAACAGGTGCTAAGAGCAATCAGAGATTCTGGGTCGCCTTCCACATACCCGTGATAGTAGCAGTCGTCCTGGACAAAAGGAACGTCCTCAAGATGTGTCCCCTGGTTAGAATAAGTAACACAGGGAGGTGGCTGGGCCGCAAAAGCTTCTTGACCCTCATGTGGACAATGCGTCTCCGGCCCCCAAAGGGCATGCTATAGTAGAGCCAGCCCGGAGCACTGACTCTCTGCCAGTGCCAGTGACCCTCACAGGAGTCACCACTTCCAGGGGACTGGGGTATTGGCAGGGTCCAGTCTGGTGCCATCCAGAGAGAAAGGGGAATACACTCAGCCAGAGCCACGGGAGCCTGAACCTCACATGCATCGGGGCCTTGTCTGCAGCCATCATGCGCTATGAGTGAGAGCAGGGCGGGGAGGGGAAGGCGGAAGCCGTGCTGGCCTGTCTTCCCCTTTGACTCGGTGGCATCCAGCGCTGGCCTTTGATGGTCTGTCTTTTAGAAGAGCCGATCCATCAGAGCAGCAGAACTGAAGAAAAAATAAACACATGCACGTATGCATATCTATATATATATATATACATATATACATACATATAGATATATTTACATGCATCCATGCACCCATCCATACAAGGGCTGAGACAGGTATTTTGTTATCAACAGACCAGGATGGAGGAAAAGAGCAGGCCATGGGTGGAAATCCACTAGTGTTTGGCTCAAGACACAGTCACACGTACAGCGAACTAGATGTGTTCCTTAGTATTGGTAGAGGCAGAGCAGAGTGTGGCTCTGCAGATAGATGACAGCCGGCCACAGGGTGACAACTACTGAATCAAGATGAAGAGATACGGGCTTGCTGCACTGTTCTTTATGCGTATGTACTTGTGTGACTATTTCCACAATAAATCCTTGAAACAAAAGTGGGCACATCCTTGATTTGGAAAGGTGGCTATATATCTTGATTTGATAAGGGAATCTTAATTTAATGTATTGATTCAAAGTAAATATCAATTGTTCTTTCTTACTATTTCAAATGATAATCACAAGTGATACGTTATTCAGGAGAGATGTGTAAGAAGTCATTCATATGTACTGTTTTTTCTCAGAGTCCTTAGTATGAACTTCTGTGCACCAAATCCTTACTTGTCTTATATTCTTCCAGTCTTGTCAAACTGCAAAAGTCAATGCATCAAATGTTCTCTAAAAAGTATTAGAAAGTATAACGGGTGCCTTTGTTCAGCAAAGGGATAAACAATGGTAGAATTACACTAAGTAACTTGGTTGACTGGTGGATGTTTCTCAGAAGCACTTTGTTTTGTTTTGTGTTTTAGTACCAGCAATCAAACTTGGGAACTTGTGCTTGCAAGGCAGGCACCAGAACCACTGAGCTAAATCCCCAGCTCTCTCAGAGGTGTTTAGATTTGATTATTCTCATAAGAAAAATAAATAACATTATGTCAAGTGCTGTGGGCATGCCTATAATTTCAGCTTCTCAGGAGGATAAGGCAGACACTTTGGGAGATGGAGGCCAGCAACTTAGTGCATCTTAAAGTGAAAGGGGCTGGAAATATAGCTTACTTCCAGGAGTGAAAAAGTGAATGAATGAATAAATAAATAAACGTATTTCAAAGTTTCCAGACATAGGAAATGAAGAAGAAATCAGATTAGCTGAAAACGTGACAGTCAGAGATGGGAGAAGTCTGAAGGAAAAACAAACATGTTCAGTAATGAGAAGGAAATCCATGAACATTAAAAGGAGGAGGGATAATATTAATAAGGATAATGTACTGGCTGAAAGGTATAAAACTTTCTAACATTTTAGGCTTGCAAGGCACTGACCCCTAAATCAACATCAAGTAGATTTATCTCTGAAATAAACATATATGTGTCTATATGAAAATATGAATATAAGGCTTAACCTCATAACCTTAATAGTACAAATATATGTACCATATATTTTAATATTAATTTTATTGGTACATTTTATATATATGATATGATCACATTCAACATTGAGAATTTGTACCTGTACATGACACATCTTGATTTTCATTTTTCCCATTCACCTGACGTCTCTACAACCCCACCCCTTACATACATAAGCTTTCTTTCCTTTTTAATTTTTCCATCAAATTTTTCCTTTCCCTTCTTTACTTTTTCCTACCCACTGTTTCCCTTTTCCTTTTGAACATTTTCTTCCTATTTCACAATACCTATCATACATTTTGGAACTCATTTACAACTTCAGTTTCTCAGACCAGAGAAATGATACAGTATTTACACATCTGTTTCTCATTTATTTCACTTAAGAGTAGGTCCTCCATGTACATCCATTTGAGGACGAATAACCAAATTTATCATCCTTTATGGCTGAATAATAATCCATTTTATAAAAAAAAACACACTTTCTTTACCAAATTTTCTGTTGATGGGCATTTGTGCTGTTTCCAGATTTACTCCCTATTATAAACAGAGCTGCTATAAACATGGGTCCACATACACTGCTGTGACATGAATCTTTTGTTTCATGTATATACCTACCAGGGAAATAGCAGGGCCAAATGGGATCTCTAATCCTAGTTTGTCTGTTTTTTTAAATCCTAGTTTTTAAAGGAATCAACCACAATGGTTGCACCAGGCTACATTGCCACCAACAGTGGAGAAGGGCTCCCTTCTCCCTGGCTCCCTGCCAGGATTTGTTGTTGGTTGATTTTGTGATAGCAGCCGTTCCTTCTGGAGTGAGATGGAATCTCAACATTGCTTTCATCTGCATCTGTCAACTGACCAGAGATGTTGATATTTCTTCATATGTTTCTTAGCTGCTGTTACATCTTCATATGGAAAGTCCCTGATTATTTTGGGTGCTCATTTTTGAATTGGGTCTTAAATTTTGGGGGGTGGTGGCTGACTTTTAAAGTTCTTTATGTACTGTAGATAGTAGTCCTTTTCACAGAAACAGCTGGTAAAATTGTTTCCCAACTTGTAGGTTGTCTTTTTTGCTCTGTTGATGGTTTCTCTTGCTGTGCAAAAGCTTCTTAATAGGATGAGATCCCAGTTGTTGATTTTTTTGCTAGTTCCTGTGCAGGTTTTGTTCATAAAGTCTTTCCTTGTACTAATATCTCTGAGCATTCTACTTAGCGTGTTTTCTAGCAGGCTTAGTGTTTCTGCTTTAATACTTAAGTCTCTAATCCACTTTGATTTGAGTTTAGTACATGCTGAAAGAAACAGGTCTAGTTTTATTCTTTGGCAGGTTAGAACTCAGTTTTTCCACCACCACTTGTTGAAGAGGCTATCTTTCCTCCACTGAGGGTGCTTATCTCCTTTGTCAAAGATAAGGTGACTTAGTATATCTGGGGTTGATTATGGATCTTCCAGTTTGTTCCACTGATCCTCAGGTCTATTTCTTTCCCAGTACTATGCTGTATTTATCATAGTGGCTTTGTAGTCTAGTTTCAAGTTGGGGCTGTGATACTGCCCGCCATATTGCCTAGGATTGATTGCTTTTGCTATTCTAGGTCTCTTGTGGTTTCAGATGAATATTTGGATTATTTTTCTAGCTCTTTAGAAATATGCTTTAGGGATTTCCATCAGGATTGCATTGAGTCTAGATAGTAGTTGTGGAAATATAAGAATTTCAATGATATTTGTTCTTCCTGCCCATGAACAAGGGATGTCTTTCCATTTTCAGATATTTCCTTCAATTTCCCTTTTCAGACTGCTGTAGTTTTCAGAGTAGAGGTCTTTTGCCTCCTTTGTTAGATCAATGCCCAGATATATTTTTTGAATGCTATTATGAAGGGAATTGATTTCTCAATTTCTCTCTCAAAGAGTTTATTGTTTGTGTACACAAATGAGTTTTGAGTGCTGAGTTTATAGCCAGCTACACTACTAAATCTGGCTACTAAGTCTAACAGTATTTTGGCTGAGTTTTTACGATCTTCTATATAGAGTATCATGTCACCAGCAAATAATGACAGTTTAATTTCTTCCTTTCCTATCTTTATTCCACTTATTTCTTTCTCTTCTCTAATTGCTATGGCTAATGTTTCCATCACTATCCTGAACAGCAGTAGTGAGAGTGGTGATAGTGGTAACAGTGAACATCCTTGTCTTGTTCCTGATCTTAGTGTGAAAGGTTTCAGTTTGTGACCAGTAAGAATGATGCTGGGTGTGGGTTTCTCATAAATAGCTTTTATTAAGTTGAGATAAAGTCCATCTATCCCAGTTTTCTGTAGGGTTTTGGTCATGAATCGGTGTTGGATTTTCTCAAATGCTTTTTCTGCATTTATTGAGATGACTATTTGGTTTTTGCTCTGTTCTTCAGTCTGTTAATGTAGTGTATTACATTTATTGATTTACATATGTTGAACCATCCTGAGGATGAATTCATCTTGGTCAGAGTGTATGATCTTCTTGATGATCCTTGGTGTTCTGTTTGTCAGTACCTTTTTGAAGATTTTTGCACCTATGTTCATTAGGAAGATTGGCCTATAGTTCTCTCTTACTTTCAGTCTATGGATTTCTTTCTGAATTAGGTGTGTTTCTTGTATACAGTGTATTGCAGGATCTTGTATCGTAATGTATTCTGCCAGTCTGTGCTTTCTAATTGGTGCACTGAGGCCACTGACATTAATAGTTATGACTGACATGAACTGATTTAGCCTTGTCATGATGTTTTCCTGTTCTTGGCTCTTTTATTCTTTGCTTTTCTCCCTTTCCATTCAGTTTCTTGCCTTACTCAGTGATATTCTGCTGGGTCTCATGGGATTGCAACACTCATTGTCTTTTTCTAAGATATGTTTTAGAATTTTCTGGGGTGCAGGTTTTGTATTCATGAAGTTTCTCAGGTGTTATTGTCAGTAGCACATTTCACAGAACTAGAGAAAATAATCCAAAAATTCATCTGGAACCAGAAGAGATCTAAAATGGCAAAAGCATTCTAGGTAACAAAAAAATGGTAGGTAGTATCACAGTCCTCAGCTTGCAACAGTCAGTAAATAGTGATGAAAAGGTCAGTTCATCAGAAACACATATAATAATTATAAATATGTGTGCACCCTATGTCAGAGCATCTAAATATGCAAAATAAACATTGATAGAGCTGATGGGAGAAATAGGAATACAGTGATAGCAGCATACTTTTAATATTCAACTTTGAATAGTGACTATAATAACCAGAGAGTTATAAAAACAGCCAATTTGAACTCTATACATACATACATATACATATATATATATAGAGAGAGAGAGAGAGAGAGGGAGAGGGAGAGGGAGAGGGAGAGGGAGAGGGCATTTCATACCATAGAAGTAGAATGGATTTTTTCAAGCATCCACAGAACATTTTCAGGACTAATTCCATTTTAAATCACATAACAAGTCATAACAATTTTAAGAAGATCAAAATCATACCAAATATTACTACTGGTTGACATGCATTAAAACCAGAAATCAATAACCAGAGGAAAACTCGAACAATTTAATAATGTGTTTAAAATTATGCAACATACTCTTGAAAAACCAGAGGGTCAGATGAGATCTAAAGAAAAATTTAAAACTATGTAGAGCAAACAAAGATGAAAATGGAACATTCTAAAACTTGAGGGATGTAGCAAAACAGTACTATTTAGGAATTGCTCTCAAGAAAGTAGAAAAATGGAAACTAAGCACCAAATTAGCAAAAGAAAGAATTTAAAAAGGTTAGAGCAGGAAAATAAAACAATAAAAAATTAGAGAAATAAAAAATAGTAAGACTTAGCTTTTTAAAAAGATATAAAAGAATTGGGCTGGAGATCTAGCAAGCACAAAATCCCTGGTTTGATCCCCGGTAACCACATACAACAATACCGGGTGTGGTGACTCATACCCACCAGAAATCAGTACCACATACCACAGTGCCAGGCATGGTGGCTCACGCCTGCCATCCCAGCACTTGGGAGGTAGAGGCAGGAGGATTGCTGAGTTCAAGGCTTCCCTGGGCTACATAGTGAGCTCAGGGCCAGCCTGAACTACAAAGTGAGACCTTGTCTAAAAAAAAAAAAAAAAAAAAAAAAAAAAAAAAAAAAAAAAAAAAAAAAATGATATAAAAGAATCAATACCTCAGTTGAACTAAGACTAAAAAGATGAATAAATAAAAATCAAGCATGAAAGAGAAGACATTATAGCAGATGCTTCAGAAGTAAAAGGGATTACAAGCATCTATCATCCACAAGTATGTACCAGCAGATTAGATAATCTAGAATAAAGAACTTGCAAGAGATGTTCAATTTTCAAAAACTGGGTCAAAAATATCAAAGTCAAACATACCAATAACAATACTATTGAAATGAGTAATGAAAAAAAACTTCATAAGGAAAGGCCTAGACCCAGTGATGTCGCCAGCGAATTCTACCAAATATCTAAAGATTAACACTAATTCTTTTTGTTCCAAAAAACTGAAGGAGTAATACCTTCAGGCTCATTTTATGAGACCAGCATCACTTTTTCTTTTTTTTAAATGAACGAGTACTTTATTTATTTATTTATTTTTTTGAGACAGGGTCTCGCTTTGTAGTTCAGGCTGGCCCTCAGCTCACTATGTAGCCCAGGCAAGCCTGGAACTCAGCAATCCTCCTGCCTCTGTCTCCTGAGTGATGGGATTACAGGCGTGAGCCACTATGCCCAACACTGTGGTATGTGGTATTGATTGCTGGTGGGCATGAGTCACCATGCCCAGCACTGTATGTGGTTACTAGGGATCGTACTCAGGACCTTGCGCTTGCGAGGCAGGTGCTGGAACCACTGAGCTAAATCTCCAGCCCGACCAGCATCACTTTGATATTAAAGCCATACAACTTCATCATAAGAGGAAAAATGCAGTGCAATATCCAGGATGAACCTAGATGCAAAAATGCTGAATAAAATCCTAACAATGCAAATGCAATAGCATATTGAAAGGACCATACACTCTAACCAGGTATAATTTCTCCCTGAGATGTGAAGGTGGTTCAACATATGCAAATTAATCAGCTTGTTCTTTCATTGTTTTTCTTTTCTTTCGTTTATGCTTGTTTCTACATATAAGAAAAATGCCATACTTATTCTTCTGTGTCTGACTTACTTTCCTTGATGTCATGGTTTCCTGTTTCACCCATTTTCTTGCAAACAACAAGATTTCATTCTCCTTTATGGATGAATGACAGTCAATCATGTATGTAAACACCATATTTTCTTAGTTTATTCATCCATTGATGGATATCTAGGCTGATTACTATATCTTAGTTCTTGTACCACTATAAACATAGGCATGCAGCTTACTTTCTAATGCTGATATCATTTCCTTTGGATATATATCCCGAGGTGGGACTCCCATACTAGTCCTAGGGTATAGGTTTTTTTTTTTTGTTTTTTTTTTTGTTTTTTTGAGACAGGGTCTTGCCTTGCAGTTCAGGCTGGCCCTGAGCTCACTATGTAGCCCAGGAAAGCCTGGAACTCAGCAATCCTCCTGTCTCTGCCTCCTGAGTGTTGGGATTACAGGCATGAGCCACCAGGCCCAGCATTGCTGTATGTGGTTACCAGGATCGAACTCAGGACCTTGTGCTTGCTAGGCAGGCAGTGGAACCACTGAGCTAAATCTCCAGCCCAAGTGTTTAGGTTTTTTGAAGACCTTCCGTTCTGTTTTCCACTGTGGCTATACTAGTTAACATTCCCACCAGCAGTATATTAAGGTTCCTTTTCCTCCATATCTTCACCAGCATTTTAAAAATAATAGCCACTAGGGCCAGAGGGTTAGCTCAGTGGTTCTGGCGCCCGCCTTGCAAACACAAGGTCCTGAGTTCGATCCCCGGTAACCACATATAATGCTGGGCGGGAGACACGCCCACCAACAATCAACACCGCATACCACAATGCCCGACGTGGTGGCTCACGCCTGTAATCCCAGCACTCCAGAGGCAGGGACAGGAGGATTGCTGAGTTCGCGGTGGCTTGCCTGGGCACCATAGTGAGCTCAGGGCCAGCCTGAACTACAAAGCGAGACCCTGTCTCAAAAAGCAAAAATAAATAAATAAATAAATAAATAAATAGCCACTAGGGCTGGAGATTTAGCTCAGTGTTTCCGGCACCTGCCTCGCAAGTGCAAGGTCCTGGGTTCAATCCCAGTAACCACATATGATGCTGGGCATGCTGACTCACGCCCACCAGCCATCAATACCACATACCACAGTGCTGGACTTGGTGGCTCATGCCTGTCATCCCAGCACTCGGGAGGCAGAGACAGGAGGATTGCCGAGTTCGAGGGTTGCCTGGGCTACATAGTGAGCTCAGGACCAACCTGAACTACAAAATGAGACCCTGTCTCAAAAAATAAAAATAAAAAAAAGCCACTAAC